>OZ035839.1:495312-500312 GCA_964034765.1 Knipowitschia caucasica
GCAGTGACCCCGATGCTAGAAGAGTGGTTACAGCGGATCCCTGGAACAACCTCGGACATCTCGGTCCAGAAATGTGCAGTGCTAGGAACAGCAAAGATACTGCGCAGAACCCTCAGGCTCCCTGGCCTCTGGTAGAGGACCCGAGCTTAGAGAGGGATAACCGCCCGCGGAGGGCCAAAGGTGAGTGGACAATTTTATACATTGTATTATAGATACACATAATGCTATGTGTATTTATAATAATACAGTGGCTGAGTGGTTAGCACTCTTGCCTCTCAGCAAGAAGGTCCTGGGTTCGATTCCCGGTCGGAGTTTGCATGTTCTCCCCGTGTCTGTCCGGTTTCCCCTACCACTAAAAACATGTACAATAGTTCTGACATGTGCCTCCTGTACTGGCCAGGGTTAGGGTTAGGGCTAACCCAGACTTATAAAGAAAACTCATCTGCAGTAAGAAAAAGAATAGATTGTTCCATCTGCAGTTATCGGCATCAGTGAAAGTGCGACGCTGTAGACCTCGGCCCAGAGTCGAGACGCTGTAGACCTCGGCCCAGAGTCGAGACGCTGTAGACCTCGGCCCAGAGTCGAGACGCTGTAGACCTCGGCCCAGAGTCGAGACGCTGTAGACCTCGGCCCTGAGTCGAGACGCCGTAGACCTGCGGCCCAGAGTCGAGACGCTGTAGACCTCGGCCCAGAGTCGAGACGCTGTAGACCTCGGCCCTGAGTCGAGACGCCGTAGACCTCGGCCCAGAGTCGAGACGCTGTAGACCTCGGCCCTGAGTCGAGACGCCGTAGACCTCGGCCCGGAGTCGAGACGCTGTAGACCTCGGCTCAGAGTCGAGACGCTGTAGACCTCGGCCCAGAGTCGAGACGCTGTAGACCTCGGCTCAGAGTCGAGACGCTGTAGACCTCGGCCCAGAGTCGAGAAGCTGTAGACCTCGGCCTAGAGTCGAGAAGCTGTAAACCTCGGCCTAGAGTCGAGAAGCTGTAGACCTCGGCCTAGAGTCGAGAAGCTGTAAACCTCGGCTTAGAGTCGAGACTATGTAGACCTCGGCCCAGAGTCGAGACTATGTAGACCTCGGCCCAGAGTCGAGACGCTGTAGACCTCGGCCCAGAGTCGAGACTATGTAGACCTCGGCCCAGAGTTGAGACTATGTAGACCTCGGCCCAGAGTCGAGACGCTGTAGACCTCGGCCCAGAGTCGAGACTATGTAGACCTCGGCCCAGAGTCGAGACTATGTAGACCTCGGCCCAGAGTCGAGACTATGTAGACCTCGGCCCAGAGTCGAGACTATGTAGACCTCGGCCCAGAGTCGAGACTATGTAGACCTCGGCCCAGAGTCGAGACATGTAGACCTCGGCCCAGAGTCGAGACTATGTAGACCTCGGCCCAGAGTCGAGACTATGTAGACCTCGGCCCAGAGTCGAGACTATGTAGACCTCGGCCCAGAGTCGAGACTATGTAGACCTCGGCCCAGAGTCGAGACTATGTAGACCTCGGCCCAGAGTCGAGACTATGTAGACCTCGGCCCAGAGTCGAGACTATGTAGACCTCGGCCCAGCCCGAGAGACTCGAGACTGTAGACCTCGGCCCAGAGTCGAGACTATGTAGACCTCGGCCCAGAGTCGAGACTATGTAGACCTCGGCCCAGAGTCGAGACGCCGTAGACCTCGGCCCAGAGTCGAGACGCTGTAAACCTCGGCCCAGAGTCGAGACGCTGTAGACCTCGGCCCAGAGTCGAGACGCTGTAAACCTCGGCCCAGAGTCGAGACGCTGTAGACCTCGGCCCAGAGTCGAGACTCTGTAGACCTCGGCCCAGAGTCGAGACGCTGTAGACCTCGGCCCAGAGTCGAGACTATGTAGACCTCGGCCCAGAGTCGAGACTATGTAGACCTCGGCCCGGAGTCGAGACGCTGTAGACCTCGGCTCAGAGTCGAGACGCTGTAGACCTCGGCCCAGAGTCGAGACGCTGTAGACCTCGGCCTAGAGTCGAGACGCTGTAAACCTCGGCCCAGAGTCGAGACGCTGTAGACCTCGGCCCAGAGACCTCGGCCCAGAGTCGAAAAGTCGAGTGTCAGACAAACTTTATAGACCATAAGTTGTTTTTCTCAGTCTACATGGACAAAAAGATAAACAAGAGGAACAATATTTGTGTCCAGTTTAGTCCCGTGGATTGCAGTTCCATGTTCATGGAGATTGAGTCGAAGCTGCCAAAGCTAAATATTTAAGATAAGATTTGTCGTTCCCACAGTGGGAAATGTCGATGTTGCAGCGCACAGACAGGACAGTAGTGAGAGACACAGGGAGCACACTACAAGGAGCTGCTATGTTTCTTAGCTAGCTGTAAATGCTTCAATATAAATCATTTTAAAATATCATATTGTTAAAAAATATTGTAAAATATCATTGGCAGATGAATGATATTTACAGCCTGAGCAGCTCTCATTGTACAGTCTGACAGCAGCAGGAAGGAAAGACCTACGGAACATCTCCTTCACACAGCGAGGGTAAGTAAGTAAGTTAGTAAGTTTTTTATTTATATACCGCCTTTTCACTGCAGATCTGAGTCTCAAAGCGGTTTACAATTGTTAATTATGGGCATTTGTCTCACTCCACACAGAGATGGGAGCGGGGCCAGTACAGGAGGCGCATGCCAGAACTATTGGACATATTTTTAGTGGTAGGGGAAACCGGAGTACCCGGAGGAAACCTACGCAGACACGGGGAGAACATGCAAACTCCACTCAGAAAGGCCCTGGTCCGACCGGGATTCGAACCCAGGACCTTCTTGCTGAGAGGCGAGAGTGCTATCCACTCAGCCACCGTGCCGCCCGAGGGTGAATAAGTCTGTCACTGAAGCTGCTCTCCAGAGCAGACAGAGTGTCCTGCAGGGGGCGACAGTCACTCTGTGTGAAATCTGGGAGGCCTTACTCTCAAACCACATCAATTGAACGATGTAATATTCCAGGACCAGAACCAGGAAGTACCATCACATTAGTCCAGACCAGAACCAGGAAGTACAGTGCCTTGCGAAAGTATTCGGCCCCCTTGAACCTTTCAACATTTCAGGCTTCAAACATAAAGATATAAAAATTACATTTTTTGTCAAGAATCAACAACAAGTGGGACACAATCGTGAAGTGGAACGAAATTTATTGGATAATTTAAACTTTTTTAACAAATAAAAAACTGAAAAGTGGGGCGTGCAATATTATTCGGCCCCTTGCGCTAATACTTTGTAGCGCCACCTTTTGCTGCATTTACAGCTGCAAGTCGCTTGGGGTATGTCTCTATCAGTTTTGCACATCGATAGACTGGAATTCTTGCCCATTCTTCCTTGCAAAACAGCTGGAGCTCAGTGAGGTTGGATGGAGAGCGTTTGTGAACAGCAGTCTTCAGCTCTTTCCACAGATTCTCGATTGGATTCAGGTCTGGACTTTGACTTGGCCATTCTAACACCTGGATACGTCTATTTGTGAACCATTCCATTGTAGATTTGGCTTTATGTTTTGGATCATTGTCCTGTTGGAAGATAAATCTCCGTCCCAGTCTCAGGTCTTTTGCAGACTCCAACAGGTTTTCTTCCAGAATGGTCCTGTATTTGGCTCCATCCATCTTCCCATAAATTTTAGCCATCTTCCCTGTCCCTGCTGAAGAAAAGCAGGTCCAAAGCATGATGCTGCCACCACCATGTTTGACAGTGGGGATGGTGTGTTCAGGGTGATGAGCTGTGTTGCTTTTACGCCAAACATATCCTTTTGCATTGTGGCCAAAAAGTTCGATTTTGGTTTCATCTGACCAGAGCACCTTCTTCCACATGTTTGGTGTGTCTCCCAGGTGGCTTGTGGCAAACTTTAAACCAGACTTTTTATGGATATCTTTGAGAAATGGCTTTCTTCTTGCCACTCTTCCATAAAGGCCAGATTTGTGCAGTGCACGACTGATTGTTGTCCTATAGACAGACTCTCCCACCTCAGCTGTAGTTATCTGCAGTTCATCCAGAGTGATCATGGGCCTCTTGGCTGCATCTCTGATCAGTCTTCTCCTTGTTTGAGATGAAAGTTTGGAGGGACGGCCGGGTCTTGGTAGATTTGCAGTGGTCTGATACTCCTTCCATTTCAATATATTTGCTTGCACAGTGCTCCTTGAGATGTTTAAAGCTTGGGAAATCTTTTTGTATCCAAATCCGGCTTTAAACCCTTCCACAACAGTATCTCGGACCTGCCTGGTGTGTTCCTTTGTCTTCATGGTTCTCTCTGTGCTTTAAACAGAACCCTGAGACTATCAAAGAGCAGGTGCATTTATACGGAGACTTGATTACACACAGGTGCATTCTATTTATCATCATCAGTCATTTAGGACAACATTGGATCATTCAAAGATCCTCACTGAACTTCTGGACTGAGTTTGCTGCACTGAAAGTAAAGGGGCCAAATAATATTGCACGCCCCACTTTTCAGTTTTTTATTTGTTAAAAAAGTTTAAATTATCCAATACATTTCTTTCCACTTCACGATTGTGTCCCACTTGTTGTTGATTCATGACAAAAAAATCAAAATTTTATATCTTTATGTTTGAAGCCTGAAATGTGGCGAAATGTTGAAAGGTTCAAGGGGGCCGAATACTTTCGCAAGGCACAGTACCATCACATTAGTCCAGGTCTCAGGTCTCTGCTCTGGATCCCTGTGGCTCAAAGAATAGACTTTAAAACGGGTCTCTCCGTGGCCAGTGACATGTTAGTGCCATAGGGACCAACTCTGACTCTGAGGAGCACAGGGACTGGCCTCCTGCTGGGACTCTGAGGAGCACAGGGACTGGCCTCCTGCTGGGACTCTGAGGAGCACAGGGACTGAGCTCCTGCTGGGACTCTGAGGAGCACAGGGACTGGTCTCCTGCTGGGACTCTGTGGAGCTCAGGGACTGGCCTCCTGCTGGGACTCTGAGGAGCACAGGGACTGGCCTCCTGCTGGGACTCTGAGGAGCACAGGGACTGGCCTCCTGCT
>OZ035839.1:505312-522812 GCA_964034765.1 Knipowitschia caucasica
AAGGGCCATGATCGGTGGTGCTGGATATTGTCTCATTTTTGTTGCTAAATATTTCATTAGCATAAAGGATTCATACAGAGAACAGCAGAAGGGAGAAGGCTTTGTGTGTTAGCGAACAGGGCATTTCTGAGTGGAGTTTCAATGTTCTCGCTGTGTCTGCGTAGGTTTCCTCCAGGTGCTCCGGTATTCCCTACCACAAAAAACATGCACAATTGGTCTGAATGTAATGAGGTAATGGAGGGTGTTTGGTCGGAGGCTTTGATGGACCAGTGTGTTCAGGTCGGGCTTCATCACCGTGTGGAGAGAAGGGAACAATATCTGAACATTTGGGTCTGTATAATGCACTATATAAATAAATAATACATAAATAGCTTAGCGTGGATGGTACCCTGCATGTTATTGCCTCTTGTTGCCAACGATATTTAAATGTGGCTGAACCTGCTTTTCAAAGCCCGATGTTGTCAGACCTCAGACCTGATAGAAGCTAAGCAGTGTAGGGTCTGGTTCATGCTTGGATGGGAGACAGCTGGGATCATCAGGGGCTGAGGCTGAGTGTGTCGTGTGTTTGTTAGTATGAATCTGGGGCGTGATGGTCCGCTGTGACCGCCCACAGGGGGCGCTGTGGTACTGCAGACTATTTACACGGTACCTAGAAACATGTCCATAGAACTCAATGTAAACTATAACAGCTCGACCTCAGCTGACAGAGAACCTGACAGAGAACCTGACAGAGAACCTGACAGAGAACCTACAGAGAACCTGACAGAGAACCTGACAGAGAACCTACAGAGAACCTGACAGAGAACCTACAGAGAACCTACAGAGAACCTGACAGAGAACCTACAGAGAACCTGACAGAGAACCTGACAGAGAACCTACAGAGAACCTGACAGAGAACCTACAGAGAACCTGACAGAGAACCTACAGAGAACCTACAGAGAACCTGACAGAGAACCTGACAGAGAACCTGACCTGGAACCTACAGAGAACCTGACAGAGAACCTGACAGAGAACCTGACAGAGAACCTGACAGAGAACCTGACAGAGAACCTGACAGAGAACCTGACAGAGAACCTGACAGAGAACCTGACAGAGAACTTGACTAAGAACCTGACAGAGAACCTGACAGAGAACCTGACAGAGAACCTGACAGAGAACCTGACAGAGAACCTACAGAGAACCTGACAGAGAACCTGACAGAGAACCTGACAGAGACCCTGACCTGGAACCTACAGAGAACCTGACAGAGAACCTGACAGAGAACCTGACAGAGAACCTGACAGAGACCCTGACCTGGAACCTACAGAGAACCTGACAGAGAACCTACAGAGAACCTGACAGAGAACCTGACAGAGAACCTGACAGAGAACCTGACAGAGAACCTGACAGAGAACCTACAGAGAACCTGACAGAGAACCTGACAGAGAACCTGACAGAGACCCTGACCTGGAACCTACAGAGAACCTGACAGAGAACCTGACAGAGAACCTGACAGAGAACCTGACAGAGACCCTGACCTGGAACCTACAGAGAACCTGACAGAGAACCTACAGAGAACCTGACAGAGAACCTGACAGAGAACCTGACAGAGAACCTGACAGAGAACCTACAGAGAACCTGACAGAGAACCTACAGAGAACCTGACAGAGAACCTGACAGAGAACCTACAGAGAACCTGACAGAGAACCTGACAGAGAACCTGACAGAGAACCTACAGAGAACCTGACAGAGAACCTGACAGAGAACCTGACAGAGAACCTGACAGAGAACCTACAGAGAACCTGACAGAGAACCTACAGAGAACCTGACAGAGAACCTGACAGAGACCCTGACCTGGAACCTACAGAGAACCTGACAGAGAACCTACAGAGAACCTGACAGAGAACCTGACAGAGAACCTGACAGAGAACCTACAGAGAACCTGACAGAGAACCTACAGAGAACCTGACAGAGAACCTGACAGAGAACCTGACAGAGAACCTGACAGAGAACCTACAGAGAACCTGACAGAGAACCTGACAGAGAACCTACAGAGAACCTGACAGAGAACCTGACAGAGAACCTGACAGAGAACCTGACAGAGAACCTACAGAGAACCTACAGAGAACCTGACAGAGAACCTGACAGAGAACCTGACAGAGAACCTACAGAGAACCTGACAGAGAACCTGACAGAGAACCTGACAGAGAACCTACAGAGAACCTGACAGAGAACCTGACAGAGAACCTGACAGAGAACCTACAGAGAACCTGACAGAGAACCTGACAGAGAACCTGACAGAGAACCTGACAGAGAACCTGACAGAGAACGTGACAGAGAACCTGACAGAGAACCTACAGAGAACCTGACAGAGAACCTGACAGAGAACCTGACAGAGAACCTACAGAGAACCTGACAGAGACCCTGACCTGGAACCTACAGAGAACCTGACAGAGAACCTACAGAGAACCTGACAGAGAACCTGACAGAGAACCTGACAGAGAACCTGACAGAGACCCTGACCTGGAACCTACAGAGAACCTGACAGAGAACCTACAGAGAACCTGACAGAGAACCTGACAGAGAACCTGACAGAGAACCTACAGAGAACCTACAGAGAACCTACAGAGAACCTGACAGAGAACCTGACAGAGAACCTGACAGAGAACCTACAGAGAACCTGACAGAGAACCTGACAGAGAACCTGACAGAGAACCTACAGAGAACCTACAGAGAACCTACAGAGAACCTGACAGAGAACCTGACAGAGAACCTGACAGAGAACCTGACAGAGAACCTACAGAGAACCTGACAGAGAACCTGACAGAGAACCTGACAGAGAACCTGACAGAGAACCTGACAGAGAACCTGACAGAGACCCTGACCTGGAACCTACAGAGAACCTGACAGAGAACCTACAGAGAACCTGACAGAGAACCTAACAGAGAACCTAACAGAGAACCTGACAGAGAACCTGACAGAGACCCTGACCTGGAACCTACAGAGAACCTGACAGAGAACCTACAGAGAACCTGACAGAGAACCTGACAGAGAACCTACAGAGAACCTACAGAGAACCTACAGAGAACCTGACAGAGAACCTGACAGAGAACCTGACAGAGAACCTACAGAGAACCTGACAGAGAACCTGACAGAGAACCTGACAGAGAACCTACAGAGAACCTACAGAGAACCTACAGAGAACCTGACAGAGAACCTGACAGAGAACCTGACAGAGAACCTGACAGAGAACCTACAGAGAACCTGACAGAGAACCTGACAGAGAACCTGACAGAGAACCTACAGAGAACCTGACAGAGAACCTACAGAGAACCTACAGAGAACCTGACAGAGAACCTGACAGAGAACCTGACAGAGACCCTGACCTGGAACCTACAGAGAACCTGACAGAGAACCTACAGAGAACCTGACAGAGAACCTGACAGAGAACCTGACAGAGAACCTACAGAGAACCTGACAGAGAACCTACAGCTTTCACAAAGGTTTTATTTTGTGGGGATTTTAGTGTCTCTTGTCGTCCTGAAATGTTTTTCTTCTTAAATTCTTCGGTTTTCTTTAAATCCACTTTAGTGAGAAACGCATTAGACTTATTAGATTTAAGCATGTTTATTGATTGAGCATGTTTGGCGCCCTAGGCCCGGGCGGGATGCTGTTGAGCACGGGCGCTTGCTCGCGTGCATGATCCCCAAAAGCGGGCCTGCGATTGGGATAGCAGGACGTACTGCGCGGGCCTGAGAGCAAGAGCGAGCTGAGAACATGCGCACGCGCGCATGTTCAGCCAGCCGCTGTAGCAGAGGAATCTTTGAGCGAACTGAGAACATGCGCGCACGCGCATGTTCAGCCAGCCGCAGCAGAGGAATCTTTGAGCGAACTGAGAACATGCGCGCACGCGCATGCTCAGCCAGCCGCAGCAGAGGAATCTTTGAGCGAACTGAGAACATGCGCGCACGCGCATGCTCAGCCAGCCGCAGCAGAGGAATCTTTGAGCGAACTGAGAGCATGCGCGCACGCGCATGCTCAGCCAGCCGCAGCAGAGGAATCTTTGAGCGAACTGAGAACATGCGCGCACGCGCATGTTCAGCCAGCCGCAGCAGAGGAATCTTTGAGCGAACTGAGAGCATGCGCGCACGCGCATGCTCAGCCAGCCGCAGCAGAGGAATCTTTGAGCGAACTGAGAACATGCGCGCACGCGCATGTTCTCAGCCAGCCGCAGCAGAGGAATCTTTGAGCGAACTGAGAACATGCGCGCACGCGCATGTTCAGCCAGCCGCAGCAGAGGAATCTTTGAGCGAACTGAGAATATGAGCGCACGCTCATATTCAGCCAGACGCTGAAGCAAGGAATCTTTGAGCGTTTGAGGAAAGTGCGTGCCGCCACCAGAATCTTATTGCTTACTTGCTTTGCTGGGAGCTTACGAGGAAGCCGGTAGACGTTGTGCTGCCATGATAGCGGTCGCATCTGGCCTGATGTAGGTGGAGAAGCCGAAGAGGACCAGCGCCCCAGCCGTTGCAGAGGAAGAGTGGGGGAGCCCCAGCGAGGTCGCGCGCGTGGCAGCGCCTATCCTGAAGGAGTGGGCTGTATAGAGCTGGGGAGACAAATTGCAGAGGAGCAGTAGGGATCTTAGCTGAGCTCTGAACCAGGTTGCTGTTATGGGAAGGTTGACTGGAGTGAGAATTAGAGGTCCGTTAAAATCTCCTTTTTGCCGCGGAGGCGAGTGTAACGCATCATGGACCTGTAGGGGCAGAGAGATGTGTCGAAGCGAGCTATTATTGTGTTGCAGGCGCCTCTGATCTTGAATGTTTGAGATGAAGGTTGAATGGTCAGGGGACATTATGTTGGGTGAGAAGAGCGACCTTTGTTTAATGCTTCCACTACGTCGAGATGATCACGCATGACAGAGATCCTCTTTCTCTGCCACGTGTGATTCCGCAGCGCGCAGGCCACGACCACTGGGAATGTCTCGTGTAGGGCAGAGGAAATGCTCCGGGGAAAGTAGCGGGCCACGGCCGGCGAACCACTGGTCCTGGAAGAATCCCCCAAAAACCCACGGAAGGGGCAGCGTCCGTGTAGAAGCGGAGACCTGTAGGGGCAGAGAGACACACCGGAGAGGGCCATTGATGTTGCAGGCGCCTTTACGCTTAGAATCTTGGGTTGGAGAGTAGATAATTAGGCCAGTAGGATAGGACGGGAAGCCGTGTCTCGGACCGCATTGAAGGTTGAGTGAGCAGTGGTGAAACGCTTATGCAGAGAAGCCACAGAAGGCGAGCAGAAGATGCTGCGAGGAGGGCAGACATGTACTTGGAAGATGAGCCGGAGTTCAGCGCCGCTGCAGGATGGGCAGCATGATGGGGAGCCTGTGATCAGAAGAGTGAAGAACTAGGTATGGATGCCTTTGATTAGGAGTCCGATTGACGGCTCAGCGCAGCTACTTGGCCAGCTGCATCTGATAGAATCAGAAGATTCAGTAGAGAGATGAAGCACGACCGCCGAAGCGACCCTGGGAGCATAGGTGCGAGTCCGGCGCAGCGCGGCATACTCAGCCGGGCTGCATCCATTAGAAGCAGGATAAGCTTCTGAGAGAATGGGTTGCAGTAGCAGTAGCAGCAGCGGCAGCAGCAGTAGCCTCAGATAATAACAGCAAAAGTCCTGTATCAAGCCGCGGCAGCAGCAGTAGCAGCAGCAGCGTCCTTAGAAAATAACAGTAATAATTCTGTATCAAAGCCACAGCAGTAGAATGTTGTTGTAGCTGTTCAGGGTTTCAGTAAAAGAGATGCGAAGTGAAGAGAGATGGCAAAGTAAATGAAGCAGCAGCAGCAGTAGTAGCAGCAGTAGCCGTATGAAGCAGCAGCAGTAGCAGTATGAAGCAGCAGCAGCAGCAGTATGAAGCAGCAGCAGCTGCAGCATCCGTCGATAATAGCAGCAATAATCCTGTATCAAAGCCAGAGCAGTAGAATATTGTTGTAGCCGTTTAGTGTTTCAGTAAAAGAGATGCGAAGTGAAGAGGGATGTCAAAGTACATGAAGCAGCAGCAGCAGCGCAGCAGTAGCAGCAGCAGTAACGGTAGCAGTATGAAGCAGCAGAAGCAGCATTAGCAGTAGCAGCAGTAGCAGTATGAAGCAGCAGCGGTTGCAGCATCCGTAGATAATAACAGCCATAATCCTGTATCAAAGCCAGAGCAGTAGAATATTGTTGTAGCGGTTTAGTGTTTCAGTAAAAGAGATGCGCAGTGAAGAGAGGTGTCAAAGTAAAGAAGCAGCAGCAGCACGGCAGCAGATGCAGTATGAAGCAGCAGCGGCAGCAATAGCAGCAGTAGCGGCAGCAGAAGCAGCAAGCAGCAGCAGCACAATGCAATTCATACGAACAACAGACGTGTCACGCCAGCGTGCGCCGCTTGTCTCCGTGAGCCAGGTTACGTACGTGTCTGAAGAGCCGAGCCGTAGAGATAGGTGCAGCCTGGGAGCCTGCGGAGCGGCAGCGGCAGGAACAGCAGCAGCGGCACATGTAGTAGTAGGAGCAGCAGGAGCAGGCAGCAGGGACAGGCAGCAGCAGGAATAGGCAGCAGCGGGATCAGGCATCAGTAGGAACGGCAGCAGGGACCGCAGCAGCGGCGGTCAGAGAACCATGCCCACGGTTGTTTAAGAGCCTGAGGAAATAAATCAACCCGAATCCGAAACATTCCCATGCGAGAAACAGATGTCCCCTGGAGCCATCTTGCTGCTTTGGTTATGGCAGATACGCATGAACGATCACTGATCCATGCGTTCATTAGCTCCAGCTCCACTTCAAACCCATTGCATATTCACATTGGGCCCCTTTTCTTTCTGCTGCACTTTCGAAATGCAACAACTGCAGTTTAGTTACCCAGTTTAATACTAGTGACCTAGCTATTTAAATGCATGGCCCCTCCTTCCTCCTGCAGATAGACGAATTTAAATACATCATTTAACAATAGTGACTTGCGAGTAATGAGATTGATGCTGTAAAGATGGCGCCGTGCAAGAGCTCTGTGTGTGCCGTCTGGAGCACGATGGGGTAGTCTTTGCACATTTTTTCCAACGTGGTTTTACTGCAAGTGGCAGAACATGAATCTGAATTAATGCACATTGCTCCTCTTATATCCCTCAGACATTGGAGATTGATGCCATTTAAGATGCATTGACCCTCAGTTAGCTCAACACGTGTAAAACGGAGCCTGCAGACCAAGCACGGGCGAAGACTGACGCCTGCAGTCAAGTGCGTAGGGCAAAAACCAGCCGCCTGCAGCCTAGACTCCGGGATTAAACTGTCCGCGGTCGGCACACTCACTGTACTCACATGCCAGGAGACTTGGGAAAGCAACGGGACGACGCGGCACCGCCAGTCGGAGGCAGGGACACGCACGGCACCAGCAGACCGTCTGCGCGCGGCAGCAGACCACGAGGAACGAGCAGCACAGAACCGCGGAGGGGCCCCGCGGAGCAGCCCGCAGAAGAGCCCGCAGAGGAGGAGAGCAGTGGGGATATGCGAACCACAGCAGGTGCAGGGACGCGGAGGAGGAGCAGACCACGAGCAGCCAGACTGAGGACAGCCGGGCCACGCGCACGAGCAACACGTGAGCAGAAGCGACCCCTCCAGAACAACGCATGCATTTGCGAACAGGTGCGTTAGCGACATGCACCTTGCAGGCTTCAGAAGCTGCAGACTTCAGAAGATCGGGAAGTGGGCGTCTCCGGCTTTTAACTTGCTGTCCTGGTGGTTATTGGTTGACTGGGTGTGGGCGTTGCTGGTATTGATGAGTCGAGGAAGAGCAGCCTGTGGCCTGGCAGCAACAGCCGGGTCTACCACGGTGAACTTTCGCGAAAGCTCCATATATAACCAGACAAAACCAGATATAACCAGACAAAACAAGATAAAACCAGATAAAACCAGACAAAACCAGACATAACCAGATAAAACCAGATAAAACCAGACAAAACCAGACAAAACCAGATATAACCAGATAAAACCAGATAAAACCAGACAAAACCAGACAAAACCAGACAAAACCAGACAAAACCAGATATAACCAGACAAAACCAGATAAAACCAGATAAAACCAGACAAAACCAGACAAAACCAGACAAAACCAGACAAAACCAGATATAACCAGATATAACCAGACAAAACCAGACAAAACCAGACAAAACCAGACAAAACCAGATATAACCAGACAAAACCAGACAAAACCAGATAAAACCAGATATAACCAGACAAAACCAGACAAAACCAGATATAACCAGATATAACCAGACAAAACCAGACAAAACCAGACAAAACCAGACAAAACCAGATATAACCAGATAAAACCAGATAAAACCAGATAAAACCAGATAAAACCAGATATAACCAGACAAAACCAGACAAAACCAGACAAAACCAGATAAAACCAGATATAACCAGATATAACCAGACAAAACCAGACAAAACCAGACAAAACCAGATATAACCAGATATAACCAGATAAAACCAGATAAAACCAGATAAAACCAGATATAACCAGACAAAACCAGATATAACCAGACAAAACCAGACAAAACCAGACAAAACCAGATATAACCAGATATAACCAGACAAAACCAGATATAACCAGATAAAACCAGACAAAACCAGACAAAACCAGACAAAACCAGACAAAACCAGACAAAACCAGACAAAACCAGACATAACCAGACATAACCAGACATAACCAGACAAAACCAGATAAAACCAGACAAAACCAGACAAAACCAGATATAACCAGATATAACCAGACATAACCAGACAAAACCAGATATAACCAGACAAAACCAGATAAAACCAGACATAACCAGACATAACCAGACAAAACCAGATATAACCAGATAAAACCAGATAAAACCAGACAAAACCAGACATAACCAGACATAACCAGACAAAACCAGATATAACCAGATAAAACCAGATAAAACCAGACAAAACCAGACAAAACCAGATATAACCAGACAAAACCAGATATAACCAGATAAAACCAGATAAAACCAGACAAAACCAGACAAAACCAGACAAAACCAGACAAAACCAGACATAACCAGATAAAACCAGACAAAACCAGACAAAACCAGATAAAACCAGATAAAATACATGATTTTCAAATTGTTTTCAAATATATTTATTTATTGGGTTCGGGTCCCAGATGTTTTGTCTTGGTCTTGATGCACTCACTGAGATTTGACCAAAGACTAAGTATTAACATGGAATACGTTCAATTCATTTAAAAATAACTTTATGGAGACGGTTCCAGAGCGTCTGTGATGAGGTCATCGACCAATCAGGATCAAGCTTTACACATGTTTCTGATTATTATTAAATGACATGTTATTGTCTCCTACATAAGGAGCGGGAAGAATCTGGGGCCAAACTCTCAGAAAGCAACGACCAAAGGGCGGCACGGTGGCTGAGTGGTTAGCACTCTCGCCTCTCAGCAAGAAGGTCCTGGGTTCGAATCTCGGTCAGAATAGGGCCTTTCTGAGTGGAGTTTGCATGTTCTCCCCGTGTCTGCGAAGGTTTCCTCCGGGTACTCCGGTTTCCCATGTGCAGTAGTTCTGGGTGAATGAGTGTGTGTTTGTGAGTGTGAATGTGGGATATGATCCCAACGCTACAGTCTGGACTGATGTGTTCATGAACATGTCCCGACCAAATAAACTATACAATAAAGAACCACAGAACCACAGAACCGTCTGTTCTCAAAATCAAAATTATTTTTATTTCCTTTGAAAGTAACAAAAAGTCACAAACTTTGCTTTGGCATAAAGTGCAAACAAGTTAGAAAAAACTAAAACACAGAAGACAAAATAGTAATATATAAATACACACAACAGATTATAAGTGCCTCCTGTAGGCGACCTCTGTGTGGAGTTTGCATGTTCTCCCTGTGTCTGTGCAGGTTTCCTCCGGGTGCACGTGCCTCCTGTAGGCGACCTCTGTGTGGAGTTTGCATGTTCTCCCTGTGTCTGTGCAGGTTTCCTCCGGGTGCACGTGCCTCCTGTAGGCGACCTCTGTGTGGAGTTTGCATGTTCTCCCTGTGTCTGTGCAGGTGCTGTGGGACTGCTCTGTGTTTCTCTTGTGTCTCATGTGTTGCTCCGTCCCCAGGTGTGTCAGGACCCAAAGGGATGCCAGGGGCCCGGGGCCTGAAGGGGCCCTCGGGGGAGGCTGGGGCCCCGGGGGAGAAGGGAGACACAGGACCAGCAGGACCAAAGGGTGAGTCTGATCTAACATCTGCAATAACAAGATAAAGCTTCAGACAAACACAGACCCTAGACCAGAGACCAGCGAGACCCTACACCAGAGACCAGCGAGACCCTACACCAGAGACCAGAGAGACCCTACACCAGAGACCAGAGAGACCCTAGACCAGAGACCAGCGAGACCCTACACCAGAGACCAGAGAGACCCTACACCAGAGACCAGAGAGACCCTAGACCAGAGACCAGCGAGACCCTACACCAGAGACCAGAGAGACCCTACACCAGAGACCAGAGAGACCCTAGACCAGAGACCAGCGAGACCCTACACCAGAGACCAGCGAGACCCTACACCAGAGACCAGAGAGACCCTACACCAGAGACCAGAGAGACCCTAGACCAGAGACCAGAGAGACCCTACACCAGAGACCAGCGAGACCCTAGACCAGAGACCAGAGAGACCCTACACCAGAGACCAGAGAGACCCTAGACCAGAGACCAGAGAGACCCTACACCAGAGACCAGCGAGACCCTACACCAGAGACCAGAGAGACCCTACACCAGAGACCAGAGAGACCCTAGACCAGAGACCAGAGAGACCCTACACCAGAGACCAGCGAGACCCTACACCAGAGACCAGAGAGACCCTAACACCAGAGACCAGAGAGACCCTACACCAGAGACCAGAGAGACCCTACACCAGAGACCAGCGAGACCCTACACCAGAGACCAGAGAGACCCTAGACAAGAGACCAGAGAGACCCTAGACCAGAGACCAGAGAGACCCTACACCAGAGACCAGCGAGACCCTACACCAGAGACCAGAGAGACCCTAGACCAGAGACCAGAGAGACCCTAGACCAGAGACCAGAGAGACCCTAGACCAGAGAGACAGAGACCCTAGACCAGAGACCAGCGAGACCCTAGACCAGAGACCAGAGAGACCAGAGACCAGCAATACCCTACACCAGAGACCAGAGAGACCCTAGACCAGAGACCAGAGAGACCCTAGACCAGAGACCAGAGAGACCCTAGACCAGAGACCAGAGAGACCCTAGACCAGAGAGACAGAGACCCTAGACCAGAGACCAGCAATACCCTACACCAGAGACCAGCGAGACCCTACACCAGAGACCAGCGAGACCCTAGACCAGAGACCAGAGAGACCCTAGACCAGAGACCAGAGAGACCAGAGACTAGAGAGACCCTAGACAAGAGACCAGCGAGACCCGAGACCAGAGAGACCCTAGACCAGAGACCAGAGAGACCAGAGACCAGAGAGACCCTAGACCAGAGAAACAGAGACCCTAGACCAGAGACCAGAGAGACCCTACACCAGAGACCAGCGAGACCCTACACCAGAGACCAGAGAGACCCTACACCAGAGACCAGAGAGACCCTAGACCAGAGACCAGAGAGACCCTACACCAGAGACCAGAGAGACCCTAGACCAGAGACCAGAGAGACCCTACACCAGAGACCAGCGAGACCCTACACCAGAGACCAGAGAGACCCTACACCAGAGACCAGAGAGACCCTAGACCAGAGACCAGAGAGACCCTACACCAGAGACCAGCGAGACCCTACACCAGAGACCAGAGAGACCCTACACCAGAGACCAGAGAGACCCTAGACCAGAGACCAGAGAGACCCTACACCAGAGACCAGCGAGACCCTAGACCAGAGACCAGAGAGACCCTAGACCAGAGACCAGAGAGACCCTAGACCAGAGACCAGAGAGACCCTACACCAGAGACCAGCGAGACCCTACACCAGAGACCAGAGAGACCCTAGACCAGAGACCAGAGAGACCCTAGACCAGAGACCAGAGAGACCCTAGACCAGAGACCAGAGAGACCCTAGACCAGAGAGACAGAGACCCTAGACCAGAGACCAGCGAGACCCTAGACCAGAGACCAGAGAGACCAGAGACCAGCAATACCCTACACCAGAGACCAGAGAGACCCTAGACCAGAGACCAGCAATACCCTACACCAGAGACCAGCGAGACCCTACACCAGAGACCAGCAAGACCCTAGACCAGAGACCAGAGAGACCCTAGACCAGAGACCAGAGAGACCAGAGACCAGAGAGACCCTAGACAAGAGACCAGCGAGACCCGAGACCAGAGAGACCCTAGACCAGAGACCAGAGAGACCAGAGACCAGAGAGACCCAAGACCAGAGACCAGAGAGACCCTAGACCAGAGAAACAGAGACCCTAGACCAGAGACCAGCGAGACCCTAGACCAGAGACCAGAGAGACCCTAGACCAGAGACCAGAGAGACCCTAGACCAGAGAGACCCTAGACCAGAGACCAGAGATCAGACACAAGAGGGATTGACAAAGAGAAAGAGAGAGAGATTTTTGTGTTTCTGGTTTGAGAATCTGACTGAGGAGGAAAGCTGGGACATGTTTTTAGTCTGGGAGGAGTGTGGATCGAGCCGAGGTCGACGGGTCAGAGATATTTATTCAAAATGAGGTTTGTTTTGACAGCGCCGTGTGATGGAGACGCGAACTCTGCTGTTTGTGAAGAATGTGTGAAGAGATTATAATTTATGCATTTCTATGAACCACAACAACATTATTGTTCACACAGTCTGTGATAAAAACTGTATTTATAAAGTTTACACTTCTTAGACAATGGAGATACTTTTGTACATGGTTGTGTTGCCTCTTGTGCTCACAGTTTATACACGAACAAATATATGTAAATATATAATCAAGCATTTTCCAGAGTTCACCATGTGTCATATATTTCAATATAAATGTATACAAGTATTTATTTTTACAATCGGATCAGAATTATTCAGAAATATTGCCAATGTTAGTAACAGGAAGTCACAAACCAAATTCTGGTCTCTCTCAGGTCTCTCTGGTCTCTCTCTGGTCTCTCTCAGGTCTCTCTGGTCTCTCTCTCTGGTCTCTCTCTGGTCTCTCTCTGGTCTCTCTGGTCTCTTTCTGGTCTCTCTCTGGCCTCCCTCTGGTCTCTCTCTGGTCTCTTTCTGGTCTCTCTCTGGTCCCTCTCTGTTCGCCCTCTGGTCTCTCTATGGTCTCTCTGGTCTCTCTCTCTGGTCTCTCTATGGTCTCTCTGGTCTCTCTCTGGTCTCTCTCTGTTCTCTCTCTAGTCTCTCTCGTCTCTCTCTGTTCGCCCTCTGGTCTCTCTCTGGTCTCTCTCTGGTCTCTCTCTGGTCTCTCTCTGGTCTCTCTCTGTTCGCCCTCTGGTCCCTCTCTCTGGTCTCTCTCTGGTCTCTCTCTGGTCTCTCTGGTCTCTCTCTGGTCTCTCTCTCTGGTCTCTCTCTGGTCTCTCTCTGGTCTCTCTCTGGTCTCTCTCTGGTCCCTCTCTCTGGTCTCCCTCTGATCTCTCTCTGGTCTCTCTCTCTGGTCTCTCTCTGGTCTCTCTGGTCTCTCTCTGGTCTCTCTCTCTGGTCTCTCTCTGGTCTCTCTCTCTGGTCTCTCTCTGGTCTCTCTCTGGTCTCTCTCTGGTCTCTCTGATCTCTCCTGGTCTCTCTCTGGTCTCTCTCTCTGTCTCTCTCTGCTCTCTCTCTGCTCTCTCTCTGGTCTCTCTCTGGTCTCTCTGGTCTCTCTCTGGTCTCTCTCTCTGGTCTCTCTCTGGTCTCTCTCTGGTCTCTCTCTCTGGTCTCTCTCTCTGGTCTCTCTCTCTGGTCTCTCTCTCTGGTCTCTCTCTGGTCTCTCTCTGGTCTCTCTGGTCTCTCTCTCTGGTCTCTCTCTGGTCTCTCTCTGGTCTCTCTGGTCTCTCTCTGGTCTCTCTCTCTGGTCTCTCTCTGGTCTCTCTCTCTGGTCTCTCTCTGGTCTCTCTCTGGTCTCTCTGATCTCTCTCTGGTCTCTCTCTCTGGTCTCTCTCTGCTCTCTCTCTGCTCTCTCTCTGGTCTCTCTCTGGTCTCTCTGGTCTCTCTCTGGTCTCTCTCTCTGGTCTCTCTCTGGTCTCTCTCTCTGGTCTCTCTCTCTGGTCTCTCTCTCTGGTCTCTCTCTCTGGTCTCTCTCTGGTCTCTCTCTGGTCTCTCTGGTCTCTCTCTCTCTCTGGTCTCTCTCTGGTCTCTCTCTGGTCTCTCTGGTCTCTCTCTGGTCTCTCTCTCTGGTCTCTCTCTGGTCTCTCTCTGGTCTCTCTGGTCTCTCTCTGGTCTCTCTCTCTGGTCTCTCTCTGGTCTCTCTCTCTGGTCTCTCTCTGGTCTCTCTCTGGTCTCTCTGATCTCTCTCTGGTCTCTCTCTCTGGTCTCTCTCTGCTCTCTCTCTGCTCTCTCTCTGGTCTCTCTCTGGTCTCTCTGGTCTCTCTCTGGTCTCTCTCTCTGGTCTCTCTCTGGTCTCTCTCTCTGGTCTCTCTCTCTCTGGTCTCTCTCTCTGGTCTCTCTCTCTGGTCTCTCTCTGGTCTCTCTGGTCTCTCTCTCTGGTCTCTCTCTGGTATCTCTCTGGTCTCTCTGGTCTCTCTCTGGTCTCTCTGGTCTCTCTCTCTGGTCTTGACGTTTGTTTTTCTGTTTCAAGGTGAGAGAGGAGAGCGAGGGATGAAGGGAGAGAAGGGCGACCGAGGAGACAGAGGAGAGACCAAAGGTAAAGCTCTCTCTCACTTCAGCAGTGTTTTTCTAACGATCAGTGTATTATGATAATCTGAAGAACACAGATGTGTGTGTGAGAGAGCACTGCAGCGTTACTCTGTCCATTATCCCTGACATGGTTCTTCCTGTAGCTCTGACTCCTGTAGCTCTGACTCCTGTAGCTCTGACTCCTGTAGCTCTGACTCCTGTAGCTCTGACTCCTGTGGCTCTGACTCCTGTGGCTCTGACTCCTGTAGCTCTGACTCCTGTGGCTCTGACTCCTGTGGCTCTGACTCCTGTAGCTCTGACTCCTGTGGCTCTGACTCCTGTAGCTCTGACTCCTGTGGCTCTGACTCCTGTGGCTCTGACTCCTGTAGCTCTGACTCCTGTAGCTCTGACTCCTGTAGCTCTGACTCCTGTAGCTCTGACTCCTGTAGCTCTGACTCCTGTAGCTCTGACTCCTGTGGCTCTGACTCCTGTGGCTCTGACTCCTGTAGCTCTGACTCCTGTAGCTCTGACTCCTGTAGCTCTGACTCCTGTGGCTCTGACTCCTGTGGCTCTGACTCCTGTGGCTCTGACTCCTGTAGCTCTGACTCCTGTAGCTCTGACTCCTGTAGCTCTGACTCCTGTGGCTCTGACTCCTGTGGCTCTGACTCCTGTAGCTCTGACTCCTGTAGCTCTGACTCCTGTAGCTCTGACTCCTGTGGCTCTGACTCCTGTGGCTCTGACTCCTGTGGCTCTGACTCCTGTAGCTCTGACTCCTGTAGCTCTGACTCCTGTAGCTCTGACTCCTGTAGCTCTGACTCCTGTGGCTCTGACTCCTGTAGCTCTGACTCCTGTAGCTCTGACTCCTGTAGCTCTGACTCCTGTAGCTCTGACTCCTGTAGCTCTGACTCCTGTGGCTCTGACTCCTGTGGCTCTGACTCCTGTGGCTCTGACTCCTGTAGCTCTGACTCCTGTAGCTCTGACTCCTGTAGCTCTGACTCCTGTAGCTCTGACTCCTGTAGCTCTGACTCCTGTAGCTCTGACTCCTGTGGCTCTGACTCCTGTGGCTCTGACTCCTGTAGCTCTGACTCCTGTAGCTCTGACTCCTGTGGCTCTGACTCCTGTAGCTCTGACTCCTGTAGCTCTGACTCCTGTGGCTCTGACTCCTGTGGCTCTGACTCCTGTAGCTCTGACTCCTGTAGCTCTGACTCCTGTAGCTCTGACTCCTGTGGCTCTGACTCCTGTGGCTCTGACTCCTGTGGCTCTGACTCCTGTAGCTCTGACTCCTGTAGCTCTGACTCCTGTAGCTCTGACTCCTGTAGCTCTGACTCCTGTGGCTCTGACTCCTGTAGCTCTGACTCCTGTAGCTCTGACTCCTGTAGCTCTGACTCCTGTAGCTCTGACTCCTGTAGCTCTGACTCCTGTGGCTCTGACTCCTGTAGCTCTGACTCCTGTAGCTCTGACTCCTGTAGCTCTGACTCCTGTAGCTCTGACTCCTGTAGCTCTGACTCCTGTAGCTCTGACTCCTGTAGCTCTGACTCCTGTGGCTCTGACTCCTGTGGCTCTGACTCCTGTAGCTCTGACTCCTGTAGCTCTGACTCCTGTAGCTCTGACTCAGGTGTTTCTGCCTCAGCGCGGCACAGAAACACCTGATGTCCTCTGCAAAGCATCATGGGAACTTTAAAAGAACTGTGTCTTCAAAGGACATCAGGGACGACTGCATTCAAATACATGTATGTAGTAGTAGTAGTAGTAGTTGCATAAGTAGCTGTAGCAGAATGTTCTAGTGTTCATACTTTTATTCACTGACTGTGTTCATTCCTGAATTATGAGAAAATACTTTTGTTTAAAATTGTAAACAAAAACTGCTTATTGTGATCTTGTAGCGTCCGCCTTTTCTCGTGTCGTTTCTCTCTCTGCTGTTCACATAAACACAGTAGGAAGCAGGAATGTATCCTACATCCTCAGCTCTGGTCATCAACAGTGCTTAATAAATACCAATTAAAAGCTAATTAGCCCTAACTTAACCCTAAGGTCTCATTAATGAACAAAAACATTTTAGTAAACTCCAGTATAATCTTTTCCCTGGACAGTTACAGCCGTGTTCCTGCTTCTAACTGTCCTGAGTCAGTCCTGAGTCAGTCCGGAGTCAGTCCGGAGTCAATCCTGAGTCAGTCCTGAGTCAGTCCTGAGTCAGTCCTGAGTCAGTCCTGAGTCAGTCTTGAGTCAGTCCTGAGTCAGTCCTGAGTCAGTCTTGAGTCGGTCCTGAGTCAGTCCTGAGTCAATCCTGAGTCAGTCCTGAGTCAATCCTGAGTCAATCCTGCGTCAGTCCTGAGTCAGTCCTGAGTCAGTCCTGAGTCAGTCCCGTCAGTCTCTGTATGGACCTATTCACCTCAAAGGGGACGCTGTCCCATCAGAGGACACAGGGCATCAGCCACACATGTCGAGGCATCGGGCCCCTGTAGAAAAGGGCCTCTGTAAGAATGATTTATAAAGAATCATAAATCATTCTGCCACGTCCTGTCTTTACACGTGAAGGTGCAGGTACTGTATGTTCTGTAACGGGAGTGGACAATGCTAACGTGCTGTCTCTATGACGCCAAATGTCACAATAAACTCCTCTGACCTCATTTCCTGCTCATGACATGACTTAGAAACAGTTTTATCCAACAGTGAGTGCTGCTGCATGGACTCAGGAACTAATCCCATTTTTACCTCTAATGTCCATGATATGTTTAAACAAAGGCA
>OZ035839.1:525312-537812 GCA_964034765.1 Knipowitschia caucasica
GTGGAGGAGACCCTGGTGCGGCTGGTGAACGGGTCCGGGCTCCACGAAGGTCGGGTGGAGGTGTTCCACGAGCAGCGCTGGGGCACGGTGTGTGACGACATGTGGGACAAGAAAGACGGGGACGTGGTCTGCCGGATGTTAGGGCACCGAGGGGCCGCCGAGGTGCACAAGACCGGGCGCTTCGGACAAGGTACCGAGATAAACAGACTCAGTGTGAAAGGTGTCAGACTGTAGAAGGAGTGGACTATGTACAGTATATAACTCCACACAACATACTGTATTTATATTGAAGCATTTACAGCTAAGAAACATAGCTACTACTTACTTTGTGTATTCATGTGTGCTCCCTCTGTGCTCTTACTACTGTCTGTGCGCTGCAACATTGAAATTTCCCCACTGTGGGACAAGTAAAGAATCTCTATCTTATCTAACCGAGTGTTGACGTCATGCCTAGAGTTCACCTAAAGCAGAAGAAGCACCTTGGAGCTTACTCAAATAGGCTGAAGCCCAATGATGTACATAGCAACAGCCTAGCAACCAAAGAGCCAATCAGGAGGAGCGCTGGTCAGTCACCTTTCACAAGCTAAGTTCAGGAAGAAATTATCAAAATAAAAAGACCAGGATCATACAGAGATGTTGTAACACAAGTGGCTACAGAGGAGCAGGTTTTTGCTTTTCAATGTCAAATAATATTAATTTTATTTACAGTATATCGCCCAAAATCACAACAACAGTCGTCTCAATGAGCTGAAGAAAAGTTCATCAGGCTAACGGGTTTTATACAGTCTACGGATCTGAGCCGAAACAGCCCTAATCACATATTCAACAACCCTTCCTTGTGTCTGTTCACATAAACACACAGTGAAGCAGTGTGTTTTAAGTTTAAAGAATATCACAGCGTCAGCCGTTTGCCGAGGTTCTGGTCACTGTTCAAACTGACAGGACGTGAAATGTACTTTACAGAGAGAGCACGTTTTCCACATTAGGAAGTGATGACGAGTCCATCTCTGCGGCGCTAACATTTTAGTGTCCGGCATGAATCTAAAGGAAATGTGTGAATTTGGTCAAACCTTGATGGATTTAAGGATCTTCTGCAGAATCATTCACACGACACCAGTTCATGACCCGCACATCACACTATTCTTGCATGAAATCAAACAGTTTCCGTCCATATTGAAATGAAACGCAGTCCCATGGAGCATGCAAACGAAAGACAAATTAGCCAGCACTAAAGTGTCAGGATCGGTGAGTCTGGAAATAAGAAGTGATTGATTTGAGCAGCGAGAAAAGAGACCAATGTTGCCAAGATCTGGTCAACAGATGCTGGGAGTTTACCCCGTAACCATGGTTACACTTAGAGTCATTAGACGCGCTTCTTCTCCACATATAATCAAGAATCACGATGTGTCCATTTGTATTTTTTACTTCAGTCACAAAAGATGGTGCCAAGGTCGAGGCTTGGGGTGGGGTTCGGGTCAGGGGTGTCACCGCTGCTTAGTTCATCCTCAGTCTTCCTGAAAATGTGAGACGGGCTTCCTCTCTGGCAATGTTCAAGTCCGGGTTAAAGACGGTTCTGTACCTGTGCTACATCAAGGATCTCCATCCAGTGGTTTTTATTGTGTTTTAAATGACTCTGGTGTTTGTTTGATGTGATGAGTTGTGCGTTGTGTTGTGTGGCCTGTGCGTTGTGTGGTCTGTGCGTTGTATGGTGTGGCCTGTGTGTTGTGTAGTGTGGCCTGTGTGTTGTGTTGTGTGGCCTGTGTGTGGTGTGGCCTGTGTGTAGTGTGGCCTGTGTGTTGTGTTGTGTGGCCTGTGTGTGGTGTGGCCTGTGTGTTGTGTGGCCTGTGTGTTGTGTTGTGTGGCCTGTGTGTTGTGTGGCCTGTGTGTTGTGTGGCCTGTGTGTGGTGTGGCCTGTGTGTTGTGTGGTGTGGCCTGTGTGTTGTGTGGCCTGTGTGTTGTGTGGCCTGTGTGTTGTCTGGCCTGTGTTGTGGTGTGGCCTGTGTGTGGTGTGGCCTGTGTGTTGTGTGGTCTGTGTGTGTTGTGTGGCCTGTGTGTTGTGTTGTGTGGCCTGTGTGTGGTGTGGCCTGTGTGTTGTGTGGCCTGTATGTTGTGTGGTGTGGCCTGTGTGTTGTGTGGCCTGTGTGTTGTGTGGTCTGTGTGTGTTGTGTGGCCTGTGTGTTGTGTGGCCTGTGTGTTGTGTGGCCTGTGTGTGGTGTGGCCTGTGTGTTGTGTGGTGTGGCCTGTGTGTTGTGTGGCCTGTGTGTTGTGTGGCCTGTGTGTTGTGTGGCCTGTGTGTTGTGTGGTCTGTGTGTGTTGTGTGGCCTGTGTGTTGTGTGGCCTGTGTGTTGTGTGGCCTGTGTGTGGTGTGGCCTGTGTGTTGTGTGGTGTGGCCTGTGTGTTGTGTGGCCTGTGTGTGGTGTGGCCTGTGTGTGGTGTGGCCTGTGTGTGGTGTGGCCTGTGTGTGGTGTGGCCTGTGTGTGGTGTGGCCTGTGTGTTGTGTGGTCTGTGTGTGTTGTGTGGCCTGTGTGTTGTGTTGTGTGGCCTGTGTGTGGTGTGGCCTGTGTGTTGTGTGGCCTGTATGTTGTGTGGTGTGGCCTGTGTGTGGTGTGGCCTGTGTGTTGTGTTGTGTGGCCTGTGTGTTGTGTGGTCTGTGTGTGTTGTGTGGCCTGTGTGTTGTGTTGTGTGGCCTGTGTGTGGTGTGGCCTGTGTGTGGTGTGGCCTGTGTGTTGTGTTGTGTGGCCTGTGTGTTGTGTGGCCTGTGTGTTGTGTTGTGTGGCCTGTGTGTTGTGTGGTGTGGCCTGTGTGTGTTGTGTGGTGTGGCCTGTGTGTGGTGTGGCCAGTGTGTTGTGTTGTGTGGCCTGTGTGTGGTGTGGCCAGTGTGTTGTGTTGTGTGGCCTGTGTGTTGTGTAGTGTGGCCTGTGTGTTGTGTTGTGTGGCCTGTGTGTTGTGTGGCCTGTGTGTTGTGTTGTGTGGCCTGTGTGTGGTGTGGCCTGTGTGTTGTGTGGCCTGTGTGTTGTGTGGCCTGTATGTTGTGTTGTGTGGCCTGTGTGTTGTGTGGTGTGGCCTGTGTGTGGTGTGGCCTGTGTGTTGTGTGGCCTGTGTGTTGTGTTGTGTGGCCTGTGTGTGGTGTGGCCTGTGTGTTGTGTGGCCTGTGTGTTGTGTTGTGTGGCCTGTGTGTTGTGTGGTGTGGCCTGTGTGTGGTGTGGCCTGTGTGTTGTGTTGTGTGGCCTGTGTGTTGTGTTGTGTGGTGTGGCCTGTGTGTGTGTGTGTGGTGTGGCCTGTGTGTGGTGTGGCCAGTGTGTTGTGTTGTGTGGCCTGTGTGTTGTGTAGTGTGGCCTGTGTGTTGTGTGGCCTGTGTGTTGTGTGGCCTGTGTGTGTTGTGTGGCCTGTGTGTTGTGTGGCCTGTGTGTGTTGTGTGGCCTGTGTGTTGTGTAGTGTGGCCTGTGTGTTGTGTTGTGTGGCCTGTGTGTTGTGTGGTGTGGCCTGTGTGTGTTGTGTGGTGTGGCCTGGGTGTGGTGTGGCCTGTGTGTTGTGTGGCCTGTGCGTGTAGTGTGGCCTGTGGCCTGTGTGTGTTTGTGTGGCCTGTGTGTGTTGTGTGGCCTGTGTGTTGTGTAGTGTGACCTGTGTGTTGTGTTGTGTTGCCTGTGTGTTGTGTGGCCTGTGTTGTGTTGTGTGGCCTGTGTGTGGTGTGGCCTGTGTGTTGTGTGGCCTGTGTGTTGTGTTGTGTGGCCTGTGTGTTGTGTGGCCTGTGTGTTGTGTGGCCTGTGTGTGGTGTGGCCTGTGTGTTGTGTGGTGTGGCCTGTGTGTTGTGTGGCCTGTGTGTTGTCTGGCCTGTGTGTGGTGTGGCCTGTGTGTGGTGTGGCCTGTGTGTTGTGTGGTGTGGCCTGTGTGTTGTGTGGTCTGTGTGTGTTGTGTGGCCTGTGTGTTGTGTTGTGTGGCCTGTGTGTGGTGTGGCCTGTGTGTTGTGTGGCCTGTATGTTGTGTGGTGTGGCCTGTGTGTGGTGTGGCCTGTGTGTTGTGTGGCCTGTGTGTTGTGTGGTCTGTGTGTGTAGTGTGGCCTGTGTGTTGTGTGGCCTGTGTGTTGTGTGGTCTGTGTGTGTTGTGTGGCCTGTGTGTTGTGTGGCCTGTGTGTTGTGTGGCCTGTGTGTGGTGTGGCCTGTGTGTTGTGTGGTGTGGCCTGTGTGTTGTGTGGCCTGTGTGTTGTGTGGCCTGTGTGTTGTCTGGCCTGTGTGTGGTGTGGCCTGTGTGTGGTGTGGCCTGTGTGTGGTGTGGCCTGTGTGTGGTGTGGCCTGTGTGTTGTGTGGTGTGGCCTGTGTGTTGTGTGGTCTGTGTGTGTTGTGTGGCCTGTGTGTTGTGTTGTGTGGCCTGTGTGTGGTGTGGCCTATGTGTTGTGTGGCCTGTATGTTGTGTGGTGTGGCCTGTGTGTGGTGTGGCCTGTGTGTTGTGTTGTGTGGCCTGTGTGTTGTGTGGTCTGTGTGTGTTGTGTGGCCTGTGTGTTGTGTTGTGTGGCCTGTGTGTGGTGTGGCCTGTGTGTTGTGTGGCCTGTGTGTTGTGTGGTGTGGCCTGTGTGTGGTGTGGCCTGTGTGTTGTGTTGTGTGGCCTGTGTGTTGTGTGGCCTGTGTGTTGTGTTGTGTGGCCTGTGTGTTGTGTGGTGTGGCCTGTGTGTGTTGTGTGGTGTGGCCTGTGTGTGGTGTGGCCAGTGTGTTGTGTTGTGTGGCCTGTGTGTGGTGTGGCCAGTGTGTTGTGTTGTGTGGCCTGTGTGTTGTGTAGTGTGGCCTGTGTGTTGTGTTGTGTGGCCTGTGTGTTGTGTGGCCTGTGTGTTGTGTTGTGTGGCCTGTGTGTGGTGTGGCCTGTGTGTTGTGTGGCCTGTGTGTTGTGTGGCCTGTATGTTGTGTTGTGTGGCCTGTGTGTTGTGTGGTGTGGCCTGTGTGTGGTGTGGCCTGTGTGTTGTGTGGCCTGTGTGTTGTGTTGTGTGGCCTGTGTGTGGTGTGGCCTGTGTGTTGTGTGGCCTGTGTGTTGTGTTGTGTGGCCTGTGTGTTGTGTGGTGTGGCCTGTGTGTGGTGTGGCCTGTGTGTTGTGTTGTGTGGCCTGTGTGTTGTGTGGCCTGTGTGTTGTGTTGTGTGGTGTGGCCTGTGTGTGTTGTGTGGTGTGGCCTGTGTGTGGTGTGGCCAGTGTGTTGTGTTGTGTGGCCTGTGTGTTGTGTAGTGTGGCCTGTGTGTTGTGTGGCCTGTGTGTTGTGTGGCCTGTGTGTGTTGTGTGGCCTGTGTGTTGTGTGGCCTGTGTGTGTTGTGTGGCCTGTGTGTTGTGTAGTGTGGCCTGTGTGTTGTGTTGTGTGGCCTGTGTGTTGTGTGGTGTGGCCTGTGTGTGTTGTGTGGTGTGGCCTGGGTGTGGTGTGGCCTGTGTGTTGTGTGGCCTGTGCGTGTAGTGTGGCCTGTGTGTTGTGTTGTGTGGCCTGTGTGTGTTGTGTGGCCTGTGTGTTGTGTAGTGTGACCTGTGTGTTGTGTTGTGTTGCCTGTGTGTTGTGTGGCCTGTGTGTGTTGTGTAGCCTGTGTGTTGTGTGGCCTGTGTGTTGTGTGGCCTGTGTGTGTGTTGTGTGGCCTGTGTGTTGTGTTGCTGGGGTGATTAAAGTCCAGAGTGTAGTGTGGACAGTGTGTGTTCTCCTGCCGCTCTCTGCGCTGTCCTCTCTTCCTTTTAGGCCATACACTGTAAAAAAGATCAAACCTGAGGTAATAATTGCTTGAACTTAATCCGACACAAAGTGACTGTGTTCAAACCAGATTCTCCAACGGGACAAAGACATTTAGTCGATTTCAAGAACTGCTTTAGACATTTCTGTATCTTTATAAAACAAGGTCATTTTGCTTCGTCCTGTCGGAGAATCTGGTTTAAATTAAGATACAGAGAAAGTTTTGGTTTTCTTTTGATCACTTTTTGCAGTGTAAATGAACGTCATTATTTCCTTCAGTGCATCGTTCTCTTTAGGACACTTTCCTCCAATGGATTTATTTAGTTTCTGGTCCATAAAAACATTCTCCAGTTTGTCCCAGTTCCTCTGCAGCCTCCAGAACCATGTTTGATTACACTGTTTTTGGTCTCGATGACCCATGCAGACCCACGGGTCATCGAGACCCGTGCAGACCCACGGGTCATCGAGACCCGTGCAGACCCACGGGTCATCGAGACCCGTGCAGACCCACGGGTCATCGAGACCCGTGCAGACCCACGGGTCATCGAGACCCGTGCAGACCCACGGGTCATCGAGACCCATGCAGACCCACGGGTCATCGAGACCCATACAGACCCACGGGTCATCGAGACCCATGCAGACCCATGGGTCATCGAGACCCATGCAGACCCACGGGTCATCGAGACCCGTGCAGACCCATAGATGAGGCCTCGAGGTCCGGTCTCATGAGGTCAGGGTTCAGCCATGATTCTGGAAATGGCCGCTGTGAAAAGTGCTTAAGCCAAACTCTGATGAAGCACTTCTGTTTACAGCCTCCGTACTTTCTCCCGTCAGCGGTGACTTGACCCGCATCATAAACCTCCCCACGGGTTAATATTGTTCTTTTATTGAGAAAGTTTCTGATGCCAAATGTCGTCAACGTAAAACCTCGGAGGTCCTATCTCTCTTTATGTTTTATTCTGCAGCTTGACATCATTCAAACCTTGTCCAATTCTGCAGGAACTACACCGGGAAATATATCCTGGAAAAGTGAAAAGCAAGAGTGAGGACCTTAAACATTGTGCCAATAAAGACACTTGGATCTGAATATGATGTGGAGAAAGTAATGCAGTATTAGTGTAATGCATTACAATTCAGAGACAGTAATATTGTTAAAAGTACATAATGTATTTGAAGTAACTTTCCCAGCACTAAAACTGTGCCATACAAATAAACTAGCCCAGCCCTAATACACAGACTGATGGTTTTGAATCAACAGCAGCCTCCAATCAAACAGGACCTGTTCTCGTTCCACTTTCAGCAAATGTTTTGGAATCAGGGGCCTCCAGAGTCCGCTGGGGCCTCCAGAGCCCGCTGGGGCCTCCAGAGCCCGCTGGGGCCTCCAGAGCCCGCTGTCCCGAGTGCGTAACTATCCATCCATCCATCCATCCATTTTCTACCCTTTAATCCATTTCTGGGTCAGGGGGGTGGCAGTCAGAGATGCACCAGCCCCTCACTGACCCTCTGCAGGTGGTGAGTCCACAGGAGGACGGCTGCTCTCTGACTGTGAGCATAGCCTTGATCTTTCAGTGGGGGCTTTGGGCAAAGTGGGGTTAAGTGTCTTGCCCAAGGACACAACGACAGCAGTCATCAGTGGGAGTCGGTGGAGAAGGTGCAGAGGTGGGAATTGAACCCACGACCTTCTGGCCTTAAGGCTAATACTCTACCAACTGAGCTACTGTCACCCTCTGGGTTGGTCTCACTTTTCCTAAACGTACAAAATAACTAGAGCAGAAACATGGAGACGGCTCCAACATGAACCTAAACACTGACATATACAGAGATACTGTATACAGATATACTGTATACAGATATACTGTATACAGATATACTGTATATAGATATACTGTATATAGATATACTGTATACAGATATACTGTATACAGATATACTGTATACAGATATACTGTATATAGATATACTGTATACAGATAAACTGTATATAGATACTGTATATAGATATACTGTATATAGATATACTGTATATAGATACTGTATATAGATATACTGTATATAGATATACTGTATACAGATATACTGTATATAGATACTGTATATAGATATACTGTATATAGATATACTGTATATAGATACTGTATATAGATATACTGTATATAGATATACTGTATACAGATATACTGTATACAGATATACTGTATATAGATACTGTATATAGATATACTGTATATAGATATACTGTATATAGATACTGTATATAGATATACTGTATACAGATATACTGTATGCAGATATACTGTATATAGATACTGTATACAGATATACTGTATATAGATATACTGTATATAGATATACTGTATATAGATACTGTATACAGATATACTGTATACAGATATACTGTATACAGATATTCTGTATACAGATATACTGTATACAGATATACTGTATATAGATATACTGTATACAGATATACTGTATATAGATATACTGTATACAGATATACTGTATATAGATACAGATATACTGTATATATATATATACTATATATAGATATACTGTATATAGATACTGTATACTGTGTGTGTGTGTCTACAGTCTGTGTGTGTGTGTGTCTACAGTCTGTGTGTGTGTGTGTGTCTACAGTCTGTGTGTGTGTGTGTGTCTACAGTCTGTGTGTGTTTGTGTGTGTGTGTGTGTGTGTCTACAGTCTGTGTGTGTGTGTGTCTACAGTCTGTGTGTGTGTGTCTACAGTCTGTGTGTGTGTGTGTCTACAGTCTGTGTGTGTTTGTGTGTGTGTGTGTGTCTACAGTCTGTGTGTGTGTGTCTACAGTCTGTGTGTGTGTGTCTACAGTCTGTGTGTGTGTGTGTCTACAGTCTGTGTGTGTGTGTCTACAGTCTGTGTGTGTGTGTGTCTACAGTCTGTGTGTGTGTGTCTACAGTCTGTGTGTGTGTGTGTCTACAGTGTGTGTGTGTCTACAGTCTGTGTGTGTGTGTCTACAGTGTGTGTGTGTGTGTCTATAGTCTGTGTGTGTGTCTACAGTGTGTGTGTGTGTGTCTACAGTGTGTGTGTGTGTGTCTACAGTCTGTGTGTGTGTCTACAGTGTGTGTGTGTGTGTCTACAGTGTGTGTGTGTGTGTCTACAGTCTGTGTGTGTGTGTCTACAGTGTGTGTGTGTGTGTGTCTACAGTGTGTGTGTGTGTGTGTGTGTGTGTCTACAGTAATGCGGTGAATGTGAACCTTTTAATAAACCTTTTAAAGAGGGTAAAAGCACACAGGGAACAGCTGGACTCTATAACCAAAACACTGGGCCACGTGCACGCTCCTCCACGTGCACGCTCCTCCACGTGCACGCTCCCCTCTGTGCACGCTCCCCCACGTGCACGCTCACAGCCCCAAAGATCAGCTTTCAGACTATTAGTCAACAGAGGGGTTTGAAAGCATTAGTCTCCTCCTCCTGCTGCGTCTTTTCATCAGGCATTCATCAGAACCACACTTTAGTCCAGGTCTGAGATGACGGAAGATTAACCGTTACATTTGAGGACATTAGACCCAGGACTGAGGCTGTAGACCCAGGACTGAGGCTGTAGACCCAGGACTGAGGCTGTAGACCCAGGACTGAGGCTGTAGACCCAGGGCTGAGGCTGTGGACCCAGGACTGAGGCTGTAGACCCAGGGCTGAGGCTGTAGACCCAGGACTGAGGCTGTAGACCCAGGACTGAGGCTGTAGACCCAGGACTGAGGCTGTAGATCCAGGACTGAGGCTGTAGACCCAGGACTGAGGCTGTAGACCCAGGACTGAGGCTGTAGACCCAGGACTGAGGCTGTAGACCCAGGACTGAGGCTGTAGACCCAGGACTGAGGCTGTAGACCCAGGACTGAGGCTGTAGACCCAGGACTGAGGCTGTAGATCCAGGACTGAGGCTGTAGACCCAGGACTGAGGCTGTAGACCCAGGACTGAGGCTGTAGACCCAGGACTGAGGCTGTAGACCCAGGACTGAGGCTGTAGACCCAGGACTGAGGCTGCAGACCCAGGACTGAGGCTGTAGACCCAGGACTGAGGCTGTAGACCCAGGACTGAGGCTGTAGACCCAGGACTGAGGCTGTAGACCCAGGACTGAGGCTGTAGACCCAGGACTGAGGCTGTAGACCCAGGACTGAGGCTGTAGATCCAGGACTGAGGCTGTAGACCCAGGACTGAGGCTGTAGATCCAGGACTGAGGCTGTAGACCCAGGACTGAGGCTGTAGACCCAGGACTGAGGCTGTAGACCCAGGACTGAGGCTGTAGACCCAGGACTGAGGCTGTAGACCCAGGACTGAGGCTGTAGACCCAGGACTGAGGCTGTAGACCCAGGACTGAGGCTGTAGACCCAGGACTGAGGCTGTAGACCCAGGACTGAGGCTGTAGACCCAGGACTGAGGCTGTAGACCCAGGACTGAGGCTGTAGACCCAGGACTGAGGCTGTAGACCCAGGACTGAGGCTGTAGACCCAGGACTGAGGCTGTAGACCCAGGACTGAGACTGTAGACCCAGGACTGAGGCTGTAGACCCAGGACTGAGGCTGTAGACCCAGGACTGAGGCTGTAGACCCAGGACTGAGGCTGTAGACCCAGGACTGAGGCTGTAGACCCAGGACTGAGGCTGTAGACCCAGGACTGAGGCTGTAGACCCAGGACTGAGGCTGTAGACCCAGGACTGAGGCTGTAGACCCAGGACTGAGGCTGTAGACCCAGGACTGAGGCTGTAGACCCAGGACTGAGGCTGTAGACCCAGGACTGAGGCAGTAGACCCAGGACTGAGGCTGTAGACCCAGGACTGAGGCTGTAGACCCAAGACTGAGGCTGTAGACCCAGGACTGAGGCTGTAGACCCAGGACTGAGGCTGTAGACCCAGTAAAAATACTCTAGAACTATCCATCTCAGATAGAGAGCGACAGATCCAGTATAAATGACATAAATGATAATGTTCTACTTCTCTGTGTTCTGACCCGGTGCAGGAGCTGGGCTCATCTGGATGGACGACGTGGCCTGCAACGGCACCGAGGACACCATCCACCAGTGCAGCTTCTCCGGATGGGGCAAGACCAACTGTGGACACGTGGAGGACGCCGGGGTCACCTGCGTCCTCTGAGCCCCGGCACCGCCCCAAACATCAGAACAGTCCGTGCCTGTGTTTTTGGAAACAGAGGTTGTTCTTTCAAGTCCGCCATTTTGTACGACTCGCGGTGAGGAAGGAGAGGACATTTTGTACGGCTCGCGGTGAGGAAGGAGAGGACATTTTGTACGGCTCGCGGTGAGGAAGGAGAGGACGTTTTGTACGAACTCGCGGTGAGGAAGGAGAGGACGTTTTGTACGACTCGCGGTGAGGAAGGAGAGGACGTTTTGTACGACTCGCGGTGAGGAAGGAGAGGACATTTTGTACGGCTCGCGGTGAGGAAGGAGAGGACGTTTTGTACGACTCGCGGTGAGGAAGGAGAGGACGTTTTGTACGACTCGCGGTGAGGAAGGAGAGGACGTTTTGTACGACTCGCGGTGAGGAAGGAGAGGACGTTTTGTACGACTCGCGGTGAGGAAGGAGAGGACATTTTGTACGGCTCGCGGTGAGGAAGGAGAGGACATTTTGTACGACTCGCGGTGAGGAAGGAGAGGACATTTTGTACGACTCGCGGTGAGGAAGGAGAGGACATTTTGTACGACTCGCGGTGAGGAAGGAGAGGACGTTTTGTACGACTCGCGGTGAGGAAGGAGAGGACATTTTGTACGACTCGCGGTGAGGAAGGAGAGGACATTTTGTACGACTCGCGGTGAGGAAGGAGAGGACATTTTGTACGACTCGCGGTGAGGAAGGAGAGGACATTTTGTACGACTCGCGGTGAGGAAGGAGAGGACGTTTTGCGATGGGGACTTCTCGCTGCTTTGTTGTGCGTCTGGAGATTTGGTTCTGTCGGAGATGCTTGAAGAACATTGGAGGCTTTCGGACCCAAGCGTTGGAAAACGAGAAACTCTGAACTCTCAAAGGATGAAAGTTGTTTTTAAGAATCTCTTTCCAAACACGTCTGTGCCGCTTTTTAAAACACATCTTTCTTAAAGCTAATATATTGTACTTTCTGGTCCACACAAAAGATCACACAAAAGATCAACACGTGAGGATTGTAGAGAGTTATAGAAAGTGATTTCCAACACGGCAATAATCTGGGACTGGAACAAGTCCAAATAAATCGCTCAAAACTTTAGCCTCAAATTTTTATACTTTTTTGTTGCATTTGTAAAAACCTAAAATCAGAAACACTTTTTTCTGTTTCTGATTAATTCACTTTTCTGTCGTTTTGGTCAAACAAAAAGGACAGCACTGTTTCTACTCTACTCTACCCTACCCTACTCTACTCTACCCTACCCTACCCTACTCTACTCTACTCTACTCTACTCTACTCTACTCTACTCTACTCTACTCTACTCTACTCTACTCTACTCTACTCTACTCTACCCTGCCCTGCCCTGCCCTACTCTACTCTACTCTGCTCTGCTCTGCTCTGCTCTGCCCTGCTCTGCTCTGCTCTGCCCTGCCCTGCTCTGCTCTGCTCTGCTCTGCCCTGCCCTGCCCTGCCCTACTCTACTCTACTCTACTCTACTCTACTCTACTCTACTCTACTCTACCCTGCCCTGCCCTGCCCTACTCTACTCTACTCTACTCTACTCTACTCTACTCTACTCTACTCTACTCTACTCTACTCTACTCTACTCTACTCTACTCTACTCTACTCTACTCTACTCTACTCTACTCTACTCTACTCTACTCTACTCTGCCCTGCCCTGCCCTG
>OZ035839.1:542812-602974 GCA_964034765.1 Knipowitschia caucasica
CGTCTGTTTCTGCTGCGACTGAGTTTCATGTTTTGTCTTTTCATCGTTTGTGACTGTTTCTGTCTTGTTTAGTTCAGAACTTTGAGTTGTCTTTTCTATGAATTGTGTTATTCAAATAAACTTGTTTTGAGGAGACAGAATGTGGACATCAGAGATCCAACCCACATCCTCATGAGCTGATGCATTGTGGGAGGTAAAGTCTCAATCTTAATCTTGTTAGATCTAAGTGCTGCCTTTGACACTGTCGACCATGAGATCCTCTTACAGAGACTAGAGGACTGGGTTGGAGTCGCTGGCACCGCCCTAAGTTGGTTTAGGTCTTACCTTGAAGACAGGAAGTACTTTGTGGAGATTGGAAACTGTGTCTCAGATCATATGGCCCTGACCTGTGGAGTACCACAGGGGTCGATCCTGGGACCTCTTCTGTTCAATCTCTACATGCTGCCGTTAGGTCAGTTAATACGCAGAAACAAAGTTTCCTATCATAACTATGCAGACGACACTCAGATCTATGTCTCACTGACTGCAGGAGAACATGGACCAGTGGACTCACTCCTTCACTGTATCCAACAGATCAGTGAGTGGATGCAAAACAACTTCCTTCAGCTAAACGCAGACAAAACTGAAATGATTGTCTTTGGTCCCCAGAAACAAAGAGAGAGCGTCATCTGTCATCTACAGTCTCTCTCCCTAAAACCTTCAAACAAGGTCAGAAATCTAGGGGTAATACTGGACTCAGACTTGCTGCTTTTCAGATTAATGCTGCTAAAATCTGGAAGTCTTCCTGAAGATGTGAGACAGGCCTCCTCTCTGACAATGTTTAAAACCAGGTAAAGACAGTTCTGTTTAGCTGTGCATACAACTGAGGGATTTTATATTTTATATTCAGTGCAGATAAACAGCTCGGACTTTACCAAAGAAACGACCGCTTTGTTCCATAAAATCTGCTTTGAAGAAACTGTCTCCATCGTGTCTTTGAAACACATTCTTCTTCTCCGTCTCAAAGAGTCGTTTGTTCATCTCTGAGTCTGCTCTGAAGAAACTGGAGATCACCAAGGTCGAGGTCGAGGTCGAGGTCAGAGGTCAGAGGTCAGGGGCGTCCTCCACACGGAGCATTCCTCTGTGATGTCACACGACACTGCCTCACATTAGACTTGGACAAACTACAAACGACTTTCTGTTTCAGAGCAGCTTTGACTTCATGTACGACTCCACCTGCAGGGGAAAGTCTAATCCTGTCAAATCATAGAAGCTAAGCTTATAAGGTATGGTCACTGCTGTGATGGGAGACCTTTATTTAACTAGGAAAAAACAACGGAGCTTTGGGCCAAGAGACACTTTTGGACCATCCTGTAAAGACGTTTTCCAGAGGTAAGAAGATGCTATATGTTAGCATTGGCTAATTCTACTTCCGGGTCCACCCCCACAGGCCCGGGGTGGTACTGCAGCATGTCAGCGCACGTCATTTTGGCCACTTTTGACACTCTGCTGCTTCTGTTGGACATGGAATAATATCACTACACAATGTTGTGTAGTGATATTATTCCATGTTGTGTAGTGATATTATGGACACAATAATGATGTTCACATCTTATGTTAATATTTTAGAGCAGAGTTCGAATCCCAGGAGTGTCCTTTGGGTTGCCAGTTTCTTTCTCTGGGTTGCCAGTTTCTGTCTCTGGGTTGCCAGTTTCTTTCTCTGGGTTGCCAGTTTCTTTGGTAAAGACGCGCTGGTTTGGTCGGTAAACTCCAGCAGGTGGACTGCATCAGTAATCAGAGCCTTTTGTTGTAAGACATAATACATAATTATGGGTATTTTACAACATTTTTATTTACGACATTACTTTGATTAGGTGCACTACTCTAAGTAATCTGAGTTACTCTGAGTTACTCTGAGGTACTCTTAGGTACTCTGAGGTAATCTGAGTTACTCTGAGTTACTCTGAGGTACTCTGAGGTAATCTGAGTTACTCTGAGGTACTCTGAGTTACTTCACATCAAGAGTATTTTTATTTTACACAATAGTTCTTCAGCTCCATCTGTTTAACTTTCAGATGTAAGAGTGACTTTACTTTACTTTGATATGTTTCTTTCTTAGCGTTACAGTAATCAGTTACTGTGGGCACTGTCCGTGCTCTCACTGCCCCCTGCTGGTAGGAGTCTGCACATTAGACTTTAGTTTGGTCCTCTGCGGCTCCCGTCCCCGGAGCAGTTTGAAACTTCGTTGCGGTTTGAGGATTTGTTCAAACACGGAAAAGAAACTAATCTGACCCTAAAACAGGTAAGTTATGTGTTTATGTCCGTATCAACAGGTCATTGAGGATGTTTAAGGTTCATTTTACTAACGAACAAACTTTATGAAAGTCACTGTTGTTTGGATTCAACTTATTTCCTTTAAACTGTTTGATTTTCTGATCTGCTGTTTGCGAATCGACAACTTAGTAAAGTCCCCAGAGACTGCTGTGGTTTATGCACAAATGCACTGAGATGAGCAGCTTACAGAATAAATCACATTTATAAAATATTACCTTCATTACAAGCTCATTTGAAAATAAACACAGTTTATGACTATACTTTTTCTGTTTTTCAAATGTTTTATATGAACTTCTGATGTGTCTTCAGCAAAGATGAAAGACAAAACAACCATATCCTATTAGCCGTAAAGACCCAGAGTCTGTTCACATAAAGGTTCATCAAAACATTTGAAAAACAGGATTCACCAACGACAAAAGAATGACCTGCCATAAAGTGCTTAAACTGTATTTTATCTCAGACTTTCAGGACTTTTCCAGACTAAATATGTGTATATTTGCTGCAGAATGGACTCCCCGCTCAGACATGGAAGCAGCAGCTCTTTCAAAACCCCCCAGAGGCTGAGGGCCTCCAGGAGCCACAGCAGCGGGAGCCACAGCAGCCCACTCACCATCCCGGCCTCGCCCTTCATGAAGAAACTGGGCTGTGGCACCGGGGTCAACGTCTACCTCCTGGACAGGTGTGTGTGTCTGTGTGTGTGTGTGTGTGTGTGTGTGTCTGTGTGTGTGTGTGTGTGTCTGTGTGTGTGCAGATGGTCTCTCACTGTGTTGTGTTGCGGTGACAGAATGGGGAAACTGAATCTGTCTCCGTGGGCAGTGAAGAAGATCAATGGTAACTGTGCGGCCAAACAGGCGGCACTTTACCAGAAGCGCCTGAACGAGGAGGCGAAGGTCCTGAAGGGTCTGGACCACCCTAACATCGTGGGTGAGTGTCTCCACAAGTGTCTCCACAAGTGTCTCCACAAGTGTCTCCACAAGTGTCTCCACAAGTGTCTCCACAAGTGTCCCCACAAGTGTCTCCACAAGTGTCTCCACAAGTGTCCCCACAAGTGTCTCCACAAGTGTCTCCACAAGTGTCTCCACAAGTGTCTCCACAAGTGTCTCCACAAGTGTCTCCACAAGTGTCTCCACAAGTGTCTCCACAAGTGTCAACAATAGTATTAAAATACATCAGTCCTTCAGGTCACAGCAGCAGAGGAGGAGCCTCATGGTCCAGACCATTGTCTCTGCTCTGGTCTGGACCAGTGTGAAACCATGAATCCTCTCTGCTCTGCTCTGGACCAGTGTAAAACCATGAATCCTCTCTGCTCTGGTCTGGACCAGTGTAAAACCATGAATCCTCTCTGCTCTGGTCTGGACCAGTGTAAAACCATGAATCCTCTCTGCTCTGGTCTGGACCAGTGTAAAACCATGAATCCTCTCTGCTCTGGTCTGGACCAGTGTAAAACCATGAATCCTCTCTGCTCTGGTCTGGACCAGTGTAAAACCATGAATCCTCTCTGCTCTGGTCTGGACCAGTGTAAAACCATGAATCCTCTGCTCTGGTCTGGACCAGTGTAAAACCATGAATCCTCTCTGCTCTGGTCTGGACCAGGGTTAGGGCTCGGGTCTGGACTCGCTGCAGTTTCCGGATCATTCAAGCCGAGCAGTAGAAGTGAATAATAATGAACTGTTTTATACATAAAGAATCTTTATCTTCTACATAAACTAAGTTTTAATATAAACCCTTTTTTCCCTTCTTTTCATGTTTCTATGTATTCTCTCTTCGCACAGATGGACTACTGTGTGCCACAGCTGCCCTGGGGCAGGAAACCAGGAGCTAACTGCTGGTGCTTTGTTGATTCCGCTGCAGGTTTTCGTGCTGTTGCCACGGCGACAGATGGATCGAAGTGTCTGGCCATGGAGTACGGAGGAGAGCAGTCACTCAACGACATGATCGAGAGGCGGCGAGAGGACGGTCTGAAAGCCTTTCCTGCCGCCAACATCGAGAAAGTGGCGCTGCATGTGGCTCGCGGTCTGAAGGTGACGGACTGTCGTAGTTTCACGGTTTGACCGAACCGGTTCTGGTTCTGAAGTCTAGTTTATTTCATCACAGAGTTTGTAATACTTTGTTTACATTTCAGTGCTACTGTGTCACGTGAACAAGATAATCTGGTCATTTTCCAAAATAAAGGATGGTTTAGACTTGGAAAATAAATACGGAAAATATTTGTTCTCTTTGGACCCGGGAGTTGGGGACATGGGTCTATGATAATAACTGGATAGAGTGTTACAGCTTGGAGCTGAAGGACCATGTGCTCAGGGGATTCTCGTGGTACTGCAGACTACACAGCACCATCTTGGATCATCTTGGATCACGGGGCTTGGTTGGAGACCAGTAGACGACATATTGTCCTTCAAAGGCTGCCGTAGCTGTAATACTTATTGTGAACTGTGTGGCGCTAGAGAGCTGACTGCGATGAATGATCCCTGATCATAGAAGGCAGTGTGTCTTTAAGATCCATCTGTGAGAGGGGCTCTCCTTCATAAACTCTGAATAACAAACTAAGAAACATATTTTAGCTGCAGGACAGACGTGAGCGAGTGAGAGTTTGGACATTTGTTTCAAAAAACAAAAGCCTTCCACAGTTAATAAAAGGAATGAGGCTGTATTCATTCAGTTTTCAGTGATATTCAGGTTAAGTAACACTTTACTGGGCTAATGGAGCTAAGTTAGAACCTCTGCAGTGATTGGTCGATATGACGTTCCAAACATATTCTAAAAAGTAATTTATTATTATTATTTTAGTATCTTCACAATGAGAAGAAGCTGCTTCACGGCGACATGAAATCCTGCAACGTGGTCATTAAAGGAGACTTCGAGACGGTCAAGATCTGCGACGTGGGCGTGTCCCTGTTTCTGGATGAGAACATGAAAGGTGAGAATAATCCTAATCCTCTCTAGAGCCTCATCAAGAAACTCTGCTGGAACATGTCGCCATCTAATCTACAACCTAATCTAGAGTAATCTAATCTAGAGTCTAATCTAATCTAGGGTGTAATCTAGAACCTAATCTAGAGTCTAATCTAATCTAGAACCTAATCTAATCTAATCTAGAGTCTAATCTAGGGTCTAATCTACAACCTAATCTAGAGTCTAATCTAATCTAGAACCTAATCTAATCTAGAGTCTAATCTAGAACCTAATCTAGGGTCTAATCTACAACCTAATCTAGAGTCTAATCTAATCTAGAACCTAATCTAGGGTCTAATCTAGTTTTATTTTAGAGTCCAGACACAGATGTATTTGGCTGTTCCAACTGTAACTCCCCGCTCCGCCACCAGGGGCAGACTTCAGTGGGACAATCAAACTATTACAGGGAAGCTTCCTCATTTTAATGTAGACTCATTTATAAAATCACAACTCTTTACTTTGCAGCAGTTGCTTTTTGTTTCATTTCAACAAACATGTTTCTTTGTAATTCCAGTTTTATGAAGAAAGGTGACTTACCTTTAACAATACTGGTGTAAAACTAAAGGTTTTTGGTTTAAATGGAGCATCCAGCCACAGCAGAGAGTAAATGTGTGGCTGCAGTTTCAGACCCGAAGGCGGAGTACATCGGCACCGAGCCCTGGAACCCCAAGGAGGTGATGGAGGGAGGACCGGTCTCTGACAAGGCCGACGTCTTTGCATTTGGACTGACGCTCTGGGAGATGATGACCCTGTCCATGCCACATCTGGACGCTCTCGACGAGGAAGAGGACGAGGAGGATGATGAAGGTGAGGAGGAGGAGGATGATGATGATGAAGAGGTTAAATAGGCTAAAGACAGCAGCTGACAACTGTTCAGCTGTAAGTGCTTCGTAATAATCAGTCATGGCTCTTGCATAACATTAAAATGACAGACCAATGAAATACGAAGTCCGACTGTTTGTGATGTCACATGTCCAGGTGACGAGAGCTTTGACGAGGGACGCGTATTACGAGCGGCTCGGGACTCGGCCTGCGCTGGACGCAGAGGCTCTGGGCGCCCCCTACAGGAGGATGGTGGAACTGTTCTACGTCTGCACAGAGGAAGACCCCCAGAAGCGGCCCTCGGCCTCTCAGATCGTCCAGGCTTTAGAAGGAAACAGCGCCCCCCAGAGCCACGAGGTCATCGTCATCGACTGAACTCTTTACTGTGTTTGTTTTATCTGTGTCTTTAGGAGCTGAGCGCTCGACCCGCTGCAGTCTTTACATGTGAATAAAACCTTTTTGACAAACACATGTTTTGTGGACACTTAAGGTTTCAAACTCCAACTATTTAAAACCCTTCAGATGTGAACACTGGAACATTTTAATCTTAACCCATAGAAGGCTTCAGTTAAAGTTTTAGAAGTTAAAAACATTCCTTTTCTAAGCAAAAGAATAACTCATATACTATTCTTTAGTTCATTCAAGATCTTTCAGTCCATTTCTGGGGCAACGATCTGAGCTGCTCATAGCTCCAGTCCCACAAAGATCCTAACTGCTCCTCTGCAGGAGGACAGCCCTGATCTTAGTGGGTTATGTGTCTTGCTCAGGGGCACAACCATAGACATCAGTGGGAGGTCTGGCATCGAACCCATGACCATCAAGCCCAATGCTCTGATAAGTGAGCATTAACCAGGACATAAAGGCTAAAGTAAAATATGCAGTAAATAAATAAAAGCCCAAATTAAAAAAGTCATTGGTTTGATTTTAATAAACATTGGAATCTTGTGCAAACATTTCTCACTAACATTCATTTTGAAATCTTTAAGCAAAAAACTAAACTTGCATTTGCATTGTTGCCATTCAAAGTCCAGGTCTGCAGTGGAAACAAACTTTACTTCAAATATTTACAAGTTTGAACAAAATACACAACTTTTATACAAAACCTCCCAAAGTGCAGCCTGAATAAATACTGAAAAACCAAAACAACATCTGGAACATAATGATTTATAATAAAAACTAAATGTACAACAGTATTATTCTAAAGCTCAGGTTCTTCCGGGTCTGGAGCATGTTCTGGAGCATGTTATGAAATGAAGTTATAAACGAGGAAGGCCGAGGTGTCGGTGTACTTTGTGGCAAACAGTTTCCCGTCTGGGGTCGGGTCCGAGAACGCGATCTCTTCTTTAGTCAAATGACTGCCATAAATGAAGGTGCTCCTGGAAACACACATTTATATGATCAGCTCTGGTCTCCCTCTCGGGCTCTGCTCTGGTCTCCCTCTCGGGCTCTGCTCTGCTCTCCCTCTCGGGCTCTGCTCTGCTCTCCCTCTCGGGCTCTGCTCTGGTCTCCCTCTCGGGCTCTGCTCTGGTCTCCCTCTCGGGCTCTGCTCTGCTCTCCCTCTCGGGCTCTGCTCTGCTCTCCCTCTCGGGGCTCTGCTCTGCTCTCCCTCTCGGGCTCTGCTCTGCTCTCCCTCTCGGGCTCTGCTCTCCCTCTCGGGCTCTGCTCTCCCTGGTCTGGTCTCTCTGGTCTGGTCTGGTCTGGTCTGGTCTGGTCTCTCTCCCTAGGATGATGCCCAGGACAGAATACCTGAGCGTGTCCATCATGCGTGTGGCGATGGCGTGGCGTCGGGCTAAGCTGAACACCCAGATGCGGCTGATGCCACACACGGCGTGCTCCGGGACCGTGGAGCAGCACCACGCCCTGTGGCGCTCCATGAAGTCGTCCCGCCGCATGTCCTTCTCCTGGTCAGGCTGCAGCAGCACTCTGAAAGCCTGACGCACAACAACAACAGGGGTCACGCGACGCACAACAGGGTCACGCGACGCACAACAACAGGGGTCACGTGACAGCCACACAAACCAACCCTTGGTACCATTTCTGATTGGTTCCGCGACCAGGCAGCCCACAACCATTTTGTCGGAGTTGATGAAGAGGTAGGTCTTTGCTTGCGCCGGCCTCGACAGCGCCCCCTGCTGGAAACCCAACTCGCTGTCAGCAACCTGCCGCACTTCCTCTGCCTGAAACAAGAACAACAACACTTTGTTTTCTTCTCCAGAGTCAATTTATTTTAGCATATTATTACTTTATTATTAAATGTTATTATCCATTATCTTAAATCACAGGCCATTTTGCATAGCTCCAGTAGAGCACTATTTTTGGCGGAGATAGGCGTGACTCTGTCAGTTACTATATACAGTCTAATGGTTTTAACCCTAACCCTGACAATAAAGACATATCTGATCTTATCCAATAAACACACTCTAATCATTTTGTTTCCAGTCTTTTAAACACTTAAAGATGCTTCACATTCTTTCACTCCTCACAACTACTGTAGCCGCAGCTGCCCTGGGACAGCTGTCTGTGCCCTTCAGGAGACTCCAACTGCCCCCTCTCTAAGGGTCTCCCATCTCACAGCACTAAACCAGGTCCCTGCCCTGCTTTGCTCCCAGAGATCTGATGGGATCCGTCTTTGACCTGCCGGTGGCGCCCCCTCCCTGTACATAACTATGACCAATACTTTCTTGATGGCGTATTTGGGGTCGACCTGTCCGGGAATCACCAACAGGATCTTTCAGTACCCCAGAAGTGCGCCACGACCTCGCTCCTTCTTCCAGCCCTGAAACAAATCTATATTTATAATAATACACTTTCTAAAGTAGTTACAGAGACGCTCATTTATGTTTAACGTGTGTAACATGTGTAATGTGTTTAATATATTTAATATGTTACACATATTAAACATGTGTAACATGTTTAATATGTTGTTGGGGAAGGATTAAAGACATTTTATTCTTCCAACTCCTTTTCAGTAAACTATATTGTTATGTTCCTCTGATGCACGTTAGCATGACGTTAGCATGACGTTAGCATGACGTTAGCATGACGTTAGCATGACGTTAGCATGTACGTTATGTCTGTTGTAAACTGTGATGGACCAGAGGTGACTTGTGCTTAAAGTGAAATGCATAAAATTAATAAACAAACAATAAAGTCTTTTAAAGAATCAAAAAGCGTATTTTTCTTCACAGACCATGAAGTAACATTTTGGGCTCAGAAACAGAACTTTGTGTCTCTGCGAGTGTTGGGATCGTGTCCGAGGGGTTGTTGGCTGTACACCATCCCGCAGGAGCACAGCTCTGGGCCGAAGATGCTTCTGCCCGACGTCACGTTAGTGCATACACAAATCACAGGAGAAGGCTTCTGGCCCCGCGGTCCTGTCTAACATACACACATCCCTACAGCCACTGGTTCCACAGCTCTGATGGCACACCGCACTGCCCTGTCAAATGATCACCAACTGCAGTCCTCTGATTCACGATAACACACCCTCAGCCCTGTTCACATTAGTGTGTAAACCTCCTCAGCCTGTTCACATAATACACACCCTTCAGGCGCTCGCCTGTTCACATAAAGACACACCCCTCTAGCGCCTCTGTTCACATAATACGACACCTCTCCGCCCTGTTCACTTAAACACACACCGCAGCGCCCGGTTTCACATAACACCACACCTCAGCCCGGGGAACATATAAACACACTCCCTTAAGCCTGTGCACATCAGCGCACCCTCAGCCCTTGTTCACAGAACACACCCACAGCCCTGTTTACACATATATAAAGCCCGCCAGAATGCTACACTTAAACATCACCCTCAGCCCTGTTCACATAAACACACCCTCAGCCCTGTTCGCATCATACAACCTCAGCTGCGTCATACATAAACAATACCCCTCAGCGCCCGTGTGCTCGATAAACACCAACATCAGCCCTGTTCATCAATAAACACACCCTCAAGCGCCCTGTCCGCATACTTACTACACCTAGCCCTGTCTCACATACACTCAACTCTCAGTCCTCTGTGTCACATAACTCACACCCTCAGCGCCCGGTTTCACTCGTAATACTACACCCTCAGCCCTGTTGCATCATAAACACACACTCAGCGCCTCTGTTCTCTTAAACACACCTCAGCATGTTAACATAGAACTCCCTAAGGCCCTGTTCACATACACACATCATCAGCCCTGTTCACATAAACACAACACTCAGCCCTGTTCACATATTAACACAACCATCAGCGCCCCCGTGCACATTAAACACCCTAGCCTGTTAACATGAAACACACCCTGCTATGCCCTGGGTCACATAAAACACGACCCTCGAGGCCCTGGGACCTCATATAATCAACACCCTTTCAGCACCTGTGCACTTAAAACATCACTCCCTCTAGCCCGGTGTTCACATAAACTCACGCCCTCAGCCACTGTTTGCTGTTGCACATAAACAATCCCTCCTGCCCTGTTGCAACATAAACACATCCCTCAGTCCCGGTTCACCATATTAATTCAACAAACCTCCGCGTCCTGTTTCTCCATATAAACACACCCTCAGCCACTGTTCATCATAATAACAAACCTATCAGCGCCCTCAGTTGTTCCTATGTCAACATAAACTACACCCTACAGGCATCTGGTCACATTAAAAGACACACTCCAGCAGCCCTGTGCACTTTAAATCACACCTCAGCCCTGTTCACCATAAACACTACACTTCAGCCTCTGTTCACAGTAAACACACCCTCTGCCTGTTCATCTAAACACACCTCAGGCAACTGTTCACTAGAATCACAACCTCGCACTGTTAACAGAACGCATCACCCTCAGCATTGTTCAGCATAAATCACACCCTACAGGCGCACTGTTCACATATAACTCCACCCTCAGCGCCCATGTTCACAATAAACAACACCCTCTGCCCTGTTCACATAACAACCCTCCATCAGCCCTGTTTCACGATATAAAGCACTCCCTTTCAGCGCCCTGTTCACTTATATACACACCCCGTCAGCCCTGTTCACATATTACACAACCGCTCAGCGGCCCGGTTCCATCATAAACAACACCCTCAGCCTGTTCACATTAATCACACCTCATCGTCCGCCCTGTTCTACATAAACTACACCGCTCGTGCGCCCGCGTGTTCACATTAAAACATCACCTCTCAGCCCTGTTCTGACATAAAACACAATCCCTCAGCGACGTCCTTGGTTGCACATAATCTCACACCTCAGGCCCTGTTCACTTAAACAACCTCAGCTGTTCACAGTAATCTCACCTCAGCCCTGTTCACCTATAAATCACACAACTCCAGCGCCTGTTTCACTTAAACACACCCTCAGCTGTTACATAAACACACCCTCTGCGCCTGTTACATATAATCACACACTCAGCCTGTTCACATAAAACACACCCAGTCAGCCCTGTTTCGCATTAATCATCACCGCTGCCCGGTTCACTTAAACACATCCTTCCAGACTGGTCACATAAACAACACCTCAGGCCCTGTTCACATAAACACACCCTCAGCCCTGTTCAATTAAATCACCCTCAGCGCCCTGTTCACATAAACACACCCTCAGCCTGGTTCTCATTAAAACACCCTAAGCCCTGTTCTATTAAAACACACCCTATGCCTGTTAACATATAACCACTCCCTCAGCCCTGTTCACATAAACACACCCTCAGCCCTGTTCACCTAAACACACCCTCAGCCATGTTCACATAAACACAACCTACGGACACGCACAGGAAGTTTTACTCTAGACATTAGTAACTAATTCATCAGCATTCTCGGTTTACATAATTAGCATAAAGTAAACATAATCAGGAGCCATCTACAATCATCATAACGTAAAGTTAGTGATTTTTTTCTGCTTCTTTATTTTGCTAAAGATTTTATTCTTTTTAGTAGTTATTGGTCCATTTATCTGGTGTGTTCTGTAACGATGTCAACATGAACTTTCTTTCTCTTCTTGTTGTATATCCTTTCGTTTTGACGCATAAGGAAGAGTTTTTATGCTAATTCTATGGAGGACTGCAGCCGGCAATGGATAAAGCAGAAGATTAAGTGAATATGGAAATGACGTATGATGGAGCTGATCTTCATCCTGACTGTCCTGCCTCTTCCTCAGGGGTCCTCTTCCCTTTTTAGTCACAGGGACTGCAATGCCTCACAGGGCTCAGGGGGGGCCATGCAGGACACAGGAAGGCATCTGAGCTGCCACTCCTGCTCCTGAGAGAGAATGTCTGTGGTTTCATTTTGTTACCAAAATACTACGGAAAGCTACAGGTATACAATACTTACTTTTTGGGGAAGATCAAAATATGGGATAAACACACTGTGGAAAAAGAGAAGGTGTAAAAACTGAACCAATGATCACAGCGTTACGATGAGGTTAGAAAGATGATGCTCCTGTGGTCTGGACTGTACCCGCCGCTCAGAGGGCTCATGTCATGTGGTCAAACTAGGCGCCTAAAACAGTACCACAAGCTGCAACTTCACAATCCTACAACAACCTGCTGGACCACAGATACCACATCTTGTTATAAGTTGTGAGTGTATGTGTGCGTACGTGTGGTTGTGTGTGTATCTCCAACAGAGACATCAGAGGAAGAGAGGTCATCCTCAGGGCTTGCTTTTATGTGACTAGAGCTGAACAGATATTTAGGGACTGTTCACATAAAAAACTGACGCAGGAAATGTGTGAGAAATAACAGAGTTAAAGTGAAAAGGGCAGGATCTATCACAGGGGTGGTTTTATAGGTGCTAGAGCATACAGTCAGAAGCAGAGTTCATGACCTTAGTTATTTGACTACAAGTTTTAGTTATGCAACGTTATGATTGAAATTTAGCAGAATATTCATGAAAATGTGAGACAGCTTCTTCTTTGGACTATGGCCTGAAGCAGAGGAGTACACAGGGGTCGGTCTGGTGTGGTCTCTATGTCAATGTTTAAAACCAGGTTAATGAATGTTCTGTTTAGCTGTCTAAAACTGAGGGATTTTATATTTTTTTATCTTTTCTTTTATTGTTTCTGTGATTAGTTATGGATTTTAATGCTTTCTTGTTTTGTTCAGCACTTTGAATTGCCTTGGATAATGGACTGTGCCATCTTCAAAATGACGTTTTGTGGAAGTAACAAAGGTTCTTAATTGGTCCGGCAGGTTCTTAGCGGTCCGGCAAGTTTCTTAGCGGTCCGGCTGGGTATTAGCAGGTACGGCAGGTTCTTAGCGGTCGGCAGGTTCCTAGCGGTTGGCAGGTTCTTTAGCGGTTTGCTGCCGGGCCGGTTCTTAGCGGTTCCTGCAGGTTCTTAGCGGTCCGGCAGGTTTCTTATGCGGTCCGGCAGGTTTTAGCGGTCTCTGCAGTGTTCCTGTAAACTCTCATCCAGAGAATCTAACGTGTGGACATTTACTGGTGATTTTTGAGCGCCAGAGCCTGTAGAATCTGAGTCCCGGGAACTCCGCAGCAACACAACGGAATGATTCTTTGTTGGATGGCCAAAAATCTCTCTTTGGGGAGATCTGGGAATGAGAAGGAGTCGTTAAAAAGGTGCTTTGCTCATGAACAGGAACACTGTAGATTTCTAACCCTTCTGGAAGTTGGAGGAAGATAGTCCGTTGATTTCATCAACGAGTCAACGTCCAAAGGATCTTAAACTGTCTCGCCTGTTTTGGTTTTGCAGGTCCCTGGGGCAGACCTGGGGCCAGCACTGGGGCAGACCCTTTTGGTGGAGACCTGGGGCAGTACCCTGGGAGAGGCAGACCCTGGGGCAGAACCTGGGGCAGACCCTGGGGCAGACCCTGGGGCTGACCCTGGGGGCTGACCTGGGGCAGACCCTGGGGAGGTCCCTGGGGCTGACCCTGGGGCAGGTCCATGGGGAAGGACCCTGGGTGCGAGAACTGGTGAAGACCCAGGGGCAAGACCTGGGTGAGCCTGGCGGCAGACTGGGCAGAACTGGGGCCAGACCCTTCTGCATGAGGAGGTAGGGGTCTCTGCTGCAGGGAGGAAGGTTGGTCTTGTCTCTTGCACAGTTGGGTCTACTTCAGCCTGGTGACCCTCTTGGGCATGGTTGGGAGGACTTGGGAGCAGATCTTTTGTACATAGATGTTGGTTACTTGCTGGTTCCAAGAAGGCAGCTCCAACAAAACGCTTTGGTTTCGGTGTCCCGCTGCTGAAAGGCGAAGGTGATGCCTTTCTTGGTCTCTAGGCGCCGCTGCGGTGGTGGCGCATGTCGCAACTAGAGACTTTTGGAACGTGCCTGGTCTCACTTTTGTATTTCACAAAAAACACTACTACAGCCATAGGAGGAGATTATAAAGTTAACTAGCTCTTAATTGGTGTCAATTAGTGAACGGATCGATTATGTTAGTATCGCAATATTTATTAGACTTTATAATCTTGTTTGGCTCTCCCGTGGACAGACCAAAGGAGACATTTGAGTTTAGCAACAATTTTTCTCCTCAATTTTTTGTTATGCTTTTGGATAATGGTGAGGGACTATAGGAAAATGCAGGGGCGACAGTAGCTCAGTTGGTAGAGCATTGGCCTTAAGGCCAGAAGGTCGTGGGTTCAATTCCCACCTCTGCACCTTCTCCACCGACTCCCACTGATGACTGCTGTCGTTGTGTCCTTGGGCAAGACACTTAACCCCACTTTGCCCAAAGCCCCCACTGAAAGATCAAGGCTATGCTCACACTCAGAGAGCAGCCGTCCTCCTGTGGACGCACCACCTGCAGAGGGTCAGTGAGGGGCTGGTGCTATGAGACTTGGGTGGCATCTCTGACTGCCACCCCCCTGACCAGAAATGGATTAAAGGGTAGAAGATGGTTGGGGGACTTTACGGAACTGTGGACCAACTATCGAGTAATACTATTCAAATCACACTTTTTTGCCAATGTCAATATTAGTTAGTCTTTACATGTTTGTGTGACCTCCATCACAAGTGTTTGATGTAACCTCATCACATGTTTGCGTGCACTTTAAAGTCAGGTTGGTGTAACTGTTGCAGCTGGAGTTGCTGAGGTGTGTAGAGTTTAATAACAATTGTGGCGTTCTTTGTGACGGGGGACTTTTTTTGACCTTGCCTCCTGTTCGGCCGTTTCTTGTTGATGGTCACGGTCTTCTTGAGCCCTGAGATGAGGGAGGGGGTGGAGCGGCTTGCTGGAGGGGGGCGGGTAATGGGACTCCTTCACCTTCTTCTCTCCAGTGGGGTGAGGGTACACGTTATTCTGTTTGCAGTAGATAGGTAGCGCGGCCAACGTGGGTTTGTATTGCGAATTGTGCAGGAGGAGTGAAGAGAAGAGAAAAATCTGACACTTTTCTGTTTTTATAATGGACATTATTACACTTTTATGTGGGAATAAGTTGATTTTTTTTTTTATTTGTCATTGTGACCGTATTAAATCAGCATGGTACCTGAGTACTTTATAATTAAAACAGTCATAGATGTAGTGACGCATTTGATCTCCAATCAAGTATCTGATTGGGTTAATACCTATGTACATTGAACTCAAAACACAAATAAAACACTCAACTCAACAATATATAGGCGTGTATCCTGGTGTTTCATGTGTAACATGAAGTTGTGTATCTATTATACCTAATATGTATATATATATAGACAGTACAGACCAAAAGTTTTTTTATTTTCATGATTATGAAAATTGTAGTTCACAATGAGGCATCAAACCTATGATGAACTCATAGTGAATGATTATTCGTACTAAAGAAAGTATGAACAAGTGTAAATTATGTGTTATATTCAGTTCTTTCAAAGTAGCTCCTTTGGCTCTGATAATGCTTCACTCTTGGCATTATCTGGATGTAGCTTCAGAGGACTGAAATGGTCTTCAACAGTCTTGAAGGAGTTCCCATGATGCTTGCACTTGTTGGCCCTTCACTCTGGTGGTCCGCCCAAAAACCTCCTGGACTGGGTTCACGTCCGAGACTGTTGAGGCATGTGGCCCAGCACATCTCTCTCCTTATTGGTCAAACAGCCCTTACACAGCCTGGTGTGGTCTTCAGTCACATGAAAAGGGAAAGGACACTTTGTATGGGCGACAGTAGGCTCATTTGGTAAAGCGTTGGTCATACCAAATGAGCTACTGTTCGCCCATACAAAGTGTCCTTTCCTTTTATGACTGTTGGACCACACCAGGCTGTGTTGGGCTGTTGACCAATAGTGAGAGAGGTGGTTGCTGGGGCCACATGACCTCAACAGTCATCGGGACGTGAACCCAGTCCCAGGTGGTTTTGGGGGCTGGACCACAGGAGTGAAGGGGCCAAACAAGTGCTAAGCATATCATGGGAACTCCTTCAAGACTGTTGAAGACCATTTCAGGTCCTCTTGAAGCTCATCCAGAGAATGCCAAGAGTGAAGCAGTATCAGAGCCAAAGGAGTACTTTGTAAGAAACTTGAATATAACACATATTACACTTGCTTGGTTCATACTTTTTTAGTACGAACATCATTCCACATGAGTTCATCATAGGTTTGATGCCTTCATTGTGTGAATCTACCAATTTTCATAAATCATGGAAAATAAAAAACTTTTGGTTCTGTTACTGTATATATATATATACATATTATTGTATATATAGATGACACACGTTCATGATACAACATAAACACCAGGATACACGCCTATATATTTGTTGAGTTGAGTGTTTATTTGTTTTGAGTTCAATGTAAATCAGATATTATTTATCAAATTGTTCACTACATAGGTTTTTGTACCATGATAATTTCATTAACAATGACTTATAAATTGTACATGATTCAACTCAAAAAGGAGTGGGGAGGAAGAATTACACATTTCGGTTCCCCACTCTGTGAGATAATACACACTTACAGATATATGCACACACACATATATCAATGCCCCCCTTCTATATAGTTAAAGATAAAAACCATTGTACCTAAAGAATTTTCCTTCAATCCTATCCCTTCTGGGTTCAAAACTAAACAACGTTTCGAAGTCTTGAGCATTTTCCCAGTTACTTCAAATAAAATGAATATCTGTTTGGTGACAGCTTTTTGTGTTCGGGTCCATCCATCTCTTGTCTGTGTCACTTGTCCCACACTGTGACTGTGTCTAAATGACCCGATAAGTCCCTACCCGGCCTTTCCCTTTGTCCTGCTGGTCCACTCAGCACCCACTCCATCAGATCACACCTGCTGCAGCACCCATGGGCCACCCTACCTCCCCAACCCCAGGTTACAGGCCCCTGAAGCCCCCACTCTGCCGATCCAGGGTTGTGACCTTGTTGTGAGTTGCAGCTCGCAGGTGAGTCTGTAAGTGTCCATCTAATCCTGCATGTTGACAGAGGAGTTTAGTCTAAGTTGACTGCGCTTAGAAGGGGAACGGGTCTGATGGGCGGATTTAAAGAGACATGCAGCGGATAAAAGTGCTCCACCCCCCCCCCCCCTTTCCCCCCCCCCCCCCCCCCCCACACTCCCCCGCCCTGGACGCCTTTGCCCCTATTTACGCCCCCCCCTCACTCTTCTAGTGGGCAAGCACCATTGGGGTGTTAAGAAATAAACAAAAAACTTTAAATGCTAAAACAGTTTGTGGGAAAGGCTAAATAGGAGGTTCTGACTGTAGGTAGCAGTTAGTAATTTTTACAACTAAGCTATTAGGGGTTCCAGGAATTCAAAAAAAGGGCTCATCTGTACTTTGTTAAGACACAGCAACTTCCAAATCGTGACATTGACACGGGGCACGTTCACAAGTTGTGTGTGTAATGCACCTATGCAATTAATGCCATTGGTTTATCTTACAGTGCTTTTTTGGACTGTCAAAGATGCTTCAAGGCAACCAGTCTGTGCCATCAGCCCTCCCACACCACTCCAGACTCATTCTAATGTGATGTGTCTTGCCTAAGGAACACAACCACAATTTTGCACTTTACAGCCCTCAGGCCACCCTACTGTGGCCCCAGGTGTTCCCAGAGGTCTTCCCTTCTCAGTACCAGCCCTGCTTTGCATCAGAGCTTCTGACAGCGTCTGGCTTTCACTGCAGATATGGCCAGGTACAAACATGAACTGCAAGGAGTAACTCCATCCAATAACAAAACATCATAGAGGAACTTTCTAACCAGCGGAAACCATTGTAAATCTTTTCTTGGTTACAAATAAGTTTTATCAGTTTTTTTTCTCATGCATTTCCCACTTGATATGAGTGAAAACTCCGGCCTTGAAGTAAAGCCACTCTTGCTCGTCCCGGTCACACACCTTGTTTTGCAACCAAATCTAAAAGATTAAATGTGTTTCGTTGTCGCTCGGTGAGTCTTCTGTCTGTTATCGGCCCTGACCTGGTCCCATCCATCACTGGACGCGTCCGGCTGCTCCTGCCCAAGCACGCTCCCACAGCTGGGCACCAAAGCAGCGACACATCCCACTCCCTATGTGTCCGTCACCAAAGTTGTGCATTACTGGTGTTGTGTGATGTTTGTTTCGTACTCAGACCTTTCACGAGTAAGAAACTGGAAACGAAACCTTTTGTTCCAAACTGTTTCTGTGATGGATTATTGTTGATCAATCAACCTTTTGGGAATTCACACTGAAGTCTTGTTGTTGGAAATCCACTAATGCCATTGTCGGCACATGCGGCGCTCTTACTCCAAGCTCTTCTTGTGTGACTCCACTCCCTCTCTCTCTCTAAGGGAGCAGAGGAAACGTACGATGGACCACGTATCCGCGATCAATCCTTTTCAGCCATGGACCCAAAGCTCATGATCTCAGAGGTGAGGGAGTGGGAACAGAGATTGAAGAGAATTGAGAATTTGCGTTTTGACTCAGCTCTCTTTACCACAACCGTCTAAACAAAGCTCTGACTGCAGACGTGCTCCCTTCTCATTAAATGTTCTTTCCTGGTTAATTGCAGGAGGGTCAAAGGACAATTGTTGATGATCAGGACAGGGTTACCTTCTAAAGTGGTTCCACATAACTTGATCAAGCTCAGTGGACTATCGGGTGCCGGACATCTATAACAACTGGATAAAATTGTTTTTTGATGTGGTTAAATTCAACCACAACTTAAAGAGTGTAATACGCAGTACATATTCATAAGCCTATTTTACTATTAACAAAAAAGAATGAGAAAAAATATTCTGTAACAAAGTCTCAAAAAACAAGTTGCTAGGAAATGATCCAGGACTGTTTGTCCTGTTGTTCATGGGTCCGTTTTCGTTCGTTGTCATGGTGACAGTTGCGCTTGTGTAGTGGCTTGGTTTCCAAGGGCAAACAGTTTCCATAGTGATTGAATGGAATATCACTATGGGGGGGGGGGGGGGGGGGGGCGGGGGGGGGGGGGGACAACCATAACTATGTAACTGTAAACAAACTCCCAAGAAAAAAGTTGCAAGAAATTTGCATTAAGAATGCTTAGACCCCTGATTTGTAACTAGAAAATATTTTTAAGTTCAAAATCTTGGTGGAACCAAATCCACCTTTGATGACAGCTCTCACTTTGAAGACAGTTGGACCCACCTCAATCACAACTGGAAAACTATATAAGATCCCAAGCGTGTTGGTACTGATTTTTTTTAAGCCGATACTCACAAAATGTGGATTCCATGGTGTAATGTTAGCACTCTGGACTCTGAATCCAGTGATCCGAGTTCGATCTCGGTGGAACCTCACTGTCATTTTCCACCAAAAGCTGGACCCCTAAATTGTAACTCTAAATAAAAAGTCAGAGTTTAAAATCTCAGTGGAATCTGAATGGTCAACCTTATAAGAAACCTGGACCCTTTACCTGGACTTAATTTTCCTTTGTCAACTTGCTTTCCATGTGGTTCATAGTGTAATGGTTAGCGTTCTGGTCTCTGAATCCATTGTGATCCGAGTTTAAATCTCAGTGGAACCTCGCTGTCATTTGCCCACCTTTAGCAGAAAGCTGGACCCTGAACTGTACTTGAACAAATGTAAGAGTTCAAATCTGGGTGGAACCTCAGCCTCAATTGTCAACCTTTTAAGCAAAAATTCACCAGATTGAGTTGGCATGATAATGGTGATGTTGCCATGGTTGCAATGGTAAATATTGCCATAGCAACAGCTTTTGCTATATTAAGATGAGGACAACCAGAATTTGTCTGGCCCTTTTCATGGAAACAATTGCAATGGTGATTGTTTCCATTTTAAATGTTTGCAATGGTAATTATTTCCATTGCAATGGTTACCCATGTTAACTACCCATTAGCAACGGTTGCCCATGGTGACTATTTGCCGTAGGCAACGGCCCATGGTTACTATTACCATAGCAAACAGTGCAATGGAAATACTATTGCAATAGCAGACGGTTACCATGGTAATTATTGCCCATAGCAACGGTTACCAAGGTGGATTATGTGCCATAGCAACGGTTGCCATGGTGGACTTATTTACCATAGCAACGGTTGCCATGGTGACTATTACCATAGCAAACGGTTGCCATGGTGGCTATTACCATAGCAAACGGTTGCCATGGTTGAAAACTATTTACCATAGCAACGGTTGCCATGGTGAACTATTTACCATAGCAACGGTTGCCATGGTGACTATTACCATAGCAAGGTTGCCGGTGGTGACTATTGCGCATAGCAACGATTGCCATGGTGACTATTGCACATAGCAACGGTTGCCATGGTGACTATTGCCATAGCAATGGTTGCCATGGAGACTACCCATAGCAACGGTTGCCATGGAGACTACCTAGCCTTCGGTTGTCTTTTAATGGTAACAGTTGCAATGGTGATTGTTCCACCCTAGTATGGTTGCAATAGTGACTATTGCCTTCAGCAATGGTTGCCATAGCAACATTTGTCAAATTAAATGAGGATTTACTCGATTGTCTGGCCATTTTGACGTGTGTCGGCACTAGATCTATACGGAATCGGGACGAAACCTGGAAGTAACACTCCTACTTTTGAATTAGGTTTTAGACTAATAAGTCTCTAAGTGGTGACTGGCTACGTTTTAGGCGTCTGAGTAAGATGGTTGTTTAGGGTTTAAGGTGGGTTGGGTTTTTTTATGGGAATGGCTGGTTAAGTTTAGGCCATGAATAGGTAGTTTGCTTATATTTATATTAACTTCCGCTTCCGTCCCGTTTCGTATATTGATCTAGTGATGACCGTTTTTGGTCACCAGTGATGAAACCATAGACTGTTAATATTTTATGGCCATATTCTTGTCTCCTCTCCTCCTTGTCTCCTCCTCCTCCTTGTCTTCTCCTTCTCACTCTGAGCTTTCTTGTGCACAATCTCCACATAATTATCTTTTTCTCACAAAATTAAGATGAATAGATTTGTTTTGTGAACCAACAGGCTCTATGTGTTTTTCTCATTATTGCAATTTCTTATGTTTTAACTGTTCGATTCTCTGGGTAGGCCCATTGGATCCTAAACCCCCCCCAACACACACACTCACCTCTCTGTCAGACCAGTGGTATGTTCCGAGGGCTGTGCATTGTTTGGAGAGGATTAAAAATTCAGCTGAGATTAAAGTATGAGAACAATGAGGAGACGTCAGAGCAGAACTGTGGAGTGCGGGAGGCACCCATCCTGATCAGGGGTCACCTGCCCCACGCCCCCTGACCCACCTGCCCATCCTGCCAGAGGGGACTTGAGCTGAATTTTAATCCCTCTCCAAACAATGCACAGCCCTGGGAACGACCACTGGTCTGACAGAGAGGTGAGTGTGTTGTGTGGGGGGGGTTAGGATCCAATGAGGCCTACCCAGAGAATCGAACAGTTAAACTAAGAAATGCAGATAATGAAAATAAACACATAGAAGCCTGTTGGTTTCACAAAAAAAATCCTATTCATCTGTAATTTTGTGAGAAAAAGATAATTATGTGGAGATTGTGCACAGAAAGCTCAGAGTGAGAAGGAGGAAGACAAGGAGGAGGGAGGAGACAAGGAGGAGAAGGAGACAAAGAATATGGCATAAATATTAACTGTCTATGGTTCATCTGGTGACAAAACGGTCAGCACTAGCTCATATACGGAAACGGGGACGGAAGCGGAAGTAATATAATTATAACAAATACCTATTCATGCCTAAACTGAACCAGCCATTCCCCATAAAAAAACCCAACCCACCTTTAACCCTAACACCATCTTACCTCAGACGCCGTAAAACGTAGCCAGTCACCACTTAAGGACTTATTAGGTCTAAAACTAATTCAAAAGTAGGAGTGTTTACTTCCGGTTTTCAGTCCCGATTTCCGTATTATGATCTAGTGCCGACCACGTCAAAATGGCCCAGACAATCGAGTAAATCTCATTTTTAATATGGACAAAATGTTGCTATGGCAACCATTGCTAAGGCAATAGTCACTATGGCAACCAATGACTAGGCTGGAACAAATCACCATTGCAACTGTTACCATTAAAATGACAACCGTTGCTATGGTAGTCTCCATGGCATCCGTTGCTATGGTAGTCTCCATGGCAACCATTGCTATGGCAATAGTCACCATGGCAACCGTGGCGTACTATGGCAATAGTCCACCATGCAATCGTTGCTATGGCAATGAGTCACCACGGCAAACCGTTGCTATTTGTAATAGTCACCACTGGCACCGTTGCTATGGTAATAGTCACCATGACAACCGTTGCATGGTAATAGTCACCATGGCAACCGTTTGCTATGGTAATAGCCACCATTGGCAACCGTTGCTATGGTAATATAGTCACCATGGCAACCGTTGCTATTGGTAATTAGTCACCATGGCAAACCGTTGCTATGGCAATATCCACCCTGGTATACCGTTGCTATGGCATAATTACCATTGGTAACCGTTGCTATTGGCAATAGTTTCCATTGCAACTGTTGCTATGGTAATTGTAACCATGGGCCCGTTGCTACGGCAATAGTCACCATTGGCCAACCGTTGCTATGGGTAGTTAACCATTGTAACCATTGCAATGGAAAAATAATTACCATTGCAACATTACAATGGAAAACAATCACCATTGCAATTGTTTCCATGAAAAGGGCCAGACAATCTGGTGAATCTATATAATATAGCAGCTGTTGCTCTGGCAATATCTTACCATTGCAAACCATGGCAACATCACCATTATCATGCCAACTCAATCTGGTGAATTTTGCTTAAAGGTTGACAATTGAGGCTGAGGTTCCATCCCAGATTTGAAACTCTTTTACATTTGTTCAAGTTACAGTTTCAGGGTCCAGCTTTTCTGCTAAAGGTGGGCAAATGACAGCGAGGTTCCACTGAGATTTAAACTCGGATCACTGGATTCAGAGGACCAGAACGCTAACCATTACACTATGGAACCACATGGAAAGGCAAGTTGACAAAGGAAAATTAAGTCCAGTAAAGGGTCCAGGTTTCATTAAGGTTGACCATTCAGTTCCACTGAGATTTTAACTACTGACTTTTATTTAGAGTTACAATTTAGGGGTCCAGGCTTTTGGTGAGGAAAATGACAGTGAGGTTCCACCGAGATCGAACTCGGATCACTGGATTCAGAGTCCAGGGAGTGCTAACATTACACCATGGACACCACATTTTGTGAGTATCCTGTCTTAAAAAAAATCATAAACAAACGCTTGGATCTTATATAGTTTTCCAGTTGTGATTGAGGTGGGTTCCAACTGTCTTCAAAGTGAGAGCTGTCATCAAAGGTGGATTTTGGTTCCACCAAGATTTGAACTTAAAAATATTTTCTAGTTACAAAATCAGGGGTCTAGCTTTCTTAATGCAAATTTCTTGCAAACTTTTTTTTCTTGGAGTTTGTTTACAGTTACATAGTTATGGTTGTCCATAGTGATTTCCATTCAATCTTACTATGGAAACTGTTGCCTTGGAAACCAGCACTACACAAGGCAACTGTCACCATGACAACGGACCATGACAACAGACAAAAACAGTCTTGGATCATTTCTACGCAACTTGTTTTTTGAGACTTTGTTTCAGAATATTTTTCTAATCATTTTTTGTTATAGTAAATAGGCTTATGAATATGGGTACTGCGTATTACACTCTTTATAGTTGTGGTGTTTTAACCACTATCACAAAACATTTTTATCCAGTTGTATGATGTCGGACCCCTAGTCCACTGAGGCTGATCACGTTAGTGGACAACTTTAAGAAGGTAACCCTGTCCTGGATCATCAAATTGTCCCTTTGAACCCTCCGCAATTTAACCAGGAAAGAAGCATTTAATGAGAAGGGTGGCAGCGTCTGCAGTCAGAGCTTTGTTAGACGGTTGTGGTAAAGATGGAGCTGAGTCAAAACGCAAAGCTCAATTTCTCCTCAATCTCTGTTCCCTCCCTCACCTCTGATCATGAGCTTTGGGTCATGGCTGAAAAGATGATCGCGGATAACGGGTCCACGTTAGTTTCCTACTGCTCCCTTAGAGAGAGAGAGGGAGTGGAGTCACACAAGAAGAGCTTGGAGTAGTAGCCGCATGTGCGACATTGGCATTAGTGGATCAAAACAACAAAGACTTCAGTTGTGAATTCCCAAAAGGTTGATTGATCAACAATAACCATCACAGAAACAGTTGGAACAAAGGTTTCTGTTCCAGTTTCTTACTCGTGAAAGGTCTGCGTTACGAAACAAACATCACACAACACCAGTAGATGCACAATTTGGTTGGGATGACGGGAACATGAGGTGTGGATGTGTCGCTGCTTTGGTGCCCAGCTGTGGGGAGGCGTGCTGGGCAGGAGCAGCCGGACCGCCAGTGATCCCGATGGGACCAGGTCAGGGCGATAACAGACAGAAGACTCACCGAGCGACAACGAAGACACATTTATCTTTTAGTTTGTTGCAAAACAAGGTGTGTGACCGGGGACGAGCAAGAGTGGCTTACTTCAAGGCAGGAGTTTTCTCTCATATCAAGTGGGAAATGGCTTGAGAAATAAACTGATAAAAACTTATTTGTAACAAGAAAAGATTTTCATGTTTCGCTGGTTAGAAGTTCCTCTTGGATGGTTTGTTAATGGATGGGTTACTCTTGCAGTTCATGTTTGTACCTGGACCATATCTGCAGGTGAAAGCCAGACGCTGTCAGAAGCTCTGATGCTAAGCGGGCTGGGTACTGAGATGGGAGACTCTGGGAACACCTGTGGCCACAGTAGGGTGGCTGAGGCTGTAAAGTGCAAAATTGTGGTTGTGTCCTTAGGCAAGACACTTCACATTAGAATGAGTCTGGAGTGTGTGGGGAGGGGCTGATGGCACAGACTGGTTGCCTTGAAGCATCTTTGACAGTCCAAAAAAGCACTGTATATAAACCAATGCATTATTGCGCATAGGTGCATTCACACACAACTTGTGAAGATGCCCGTGTCAATGTCACGTTTGAAGTGTGCTGTGTTCTTAACATAAGTTACGATGAGCCCTTTTTGATTCCTGACTATAGCTAGTTGTAAAATACTAACTGCTACCTACGAGTCAGACCTCCTATTTAGCCTTTCCCACAAAATGTTTTAGCATTTAAAGTTTTTTGTTTATTTCTTAACACCCCATCTGCACTAAAAATACTATACACAACTCACAGGTGATCACTTTATCCGCTGCATGTCTTTTTAAATCCGCCCATTCAGACCCGTTCCCCTTTAAGCGCAGTCACTTAGCCTAAACTCCTCTGGTCAACATGCAGGATTGATTGGACACTTAAGACTCACCTGCAGAGCTGCACTCACAACAAAGGTCACACCCTGGATCGGCAGAGTGGGGCTTCAGGGGCCTGTACCTGGGGGTGGGAGGTGGGTGGCCCTTGGGTGCTGCAGCAGGTGTGATCTGATGGAGTGGGTTGTTTAATGAGTGGGACGCAGCAGGACATAGGGAAAGGCCGGGAGGGACTTTATCGGGTCATTTAGACACAGTCACAGTGTGGACAGTGACCAGACAGAGATGGATGGACCCGAACACAAAAAGCCTGTCACCAAACAGATTCATTGTATTTGAGTTAACTGGGAAAAGCTCAAGACTTCGAAACGTTGTTTAGTTTGAACCAAGAAGGGGATAGGATTGAAGGAAAAAAATTCCTTTAGGTACATATGGTTTTAATCTTAACTATATAAGACATTGATCATTGTGTGTGTGCATATATCTGTAAGTGTGTATTCCACAGGTGGGAACCGATATGGTGTAATCTTCCTCCCACTCCTTTTTGAGTTTGAATCATGTACAATTTATAATTCATGTGGTTAATAAATTATTATGGTACAAAAACCTATGTAGTGACATTTGATAATAATAGCTGATTTACATTGAACTCAAAAACAAATAAACACTCAACTCAACAATATATAGGCGTGTATCCTGGTGTTTTATGTTGTTATCATGAAACGAGGTGTATCTATAAATCATAATATGTATATATATATATACAGTACAGACCAAAAGTTTTTTATTTTCATGATTATGAAAAATTGTAGATTCACAATGAAGGCATCAAACCTATGATGAAAACTCATGTGAATTGTTCGTTACTAAAAAAGTATGAACCAAGTGTAAATATGTGTATATTCAATTTCTTCAAAGTAAGCTCCTTTGGCTCTGATACTGCTTCACTTTGGCATTCTCTGGATGATGCTTCAAGAGGACCTGAAATGGTCTTCAACAGTCTTGAAGGAGTTCCCCATGATGCTTAGCACTGTTGGCCCTTCACTCTGTGGTCCAGCCCAAAACCATCCCTGGACTGGGGTTCACGTCCGATGACTGTTGAGGTCTTGTGGCCCAGCACCATCTCTCTCCTTATTTGGTCAAACAGCCCTTACACAGCCTGGTGTGGTCCTACAGTCATGAAAAGGGAAAGGACACTTTTGTATGGGCGACAGAGTAGCTCATTTGCGTAAAGCGTTGGTCTTACCAAATGAGCTACTGTCGCCCATACAAAGTTGTCCTTTCCTTTTCATGACTGTAGGATCCACACCCAGGCTGTGTAGGGCTGTTTGACCAATAAGGAGAGAGATGGGTGCTGGGCCACATGACCTCAACAGTCCCATCGGACGTGAACCCAGTCCAGGTGGTTTTGGGGTGGACAGCAGAGTGAAGGGCCAACAAGGTGCTAAGCATCATGGGAACTCCTTCAAGACTGTTGAAGACCATTTCAGGTCCTCTTGAAGCTCATCCAGAGAATGCCCAAGAGTGAAGCAGTATCAGACGCCAAAGGAGCTACTGTGAAGAACTAGAATATAACACATATTTACCACTTGGTTCATACTTTTGTTCAGTACGAACATCATTCACATGAGTTCATCATAGGTTTGATGCCTTTCATTGTGAATCTACAATTTTCATAATCATGAAAATAAAAAACTTTTGGTCTGTATGTATATAATATATATACATTATTATGATATATAGATACACACGTTCATGATACACATAAACACCAGGATACACGCCTATATATTGTTGAGTTGAGTGTTTATTTGTTTTGAGTTCAATGTAAATCAGATATTATTATAAAATGGTCACTACATAGGTTTTTGTTACCATATAATTTATTAACAATGACTTATAAATTGTACATGATTCAAACTCAAAAAGGAGTGGGAGGGGAAGAATACACATATCGGTTCCCACCTGTGAATAACACTTACAGATATATGCTCACACACAATATCAATGTCTATATAGTTAAGATTAAAACCATTTGTACCTAAAGAATTTTCCTTCAAGCCTATCCCTTTGGGTTCAAACTAAACAACGTTTCGAAGTCTTGAGCATTTTCCCAGTTTACTTCAAATAAAATGAATCTGTTTGGTGTGACAGCTTTTGTGATTGGGTTCTTCCATCTCTGTCTGAGTCACTGTCCACACTGTGGGACTGTGTCTAAATGGACCGATAAGTCCCTCCCGGCCTTTCCCTTTGTCCTGCTGCGTCCACTCAGCACCCCACTCCATCAGATTCACACCTGCTGCAGCACCCCAAGGGGCCACCCACCTCCCACCCCCCAAGGTACAGGCCCCCTGAAAAGCCCCACTCTGCCCGATCCAGGGTGTGACACTTTGTTTCGTGAGTGCAGCTCGCAGGTGAGTCTTAAGTGTCCATCTAATCCTGCATGTTGACCAGAGGAGTTTAGCGTAAGTGACTGCGCTTAAAGGGGAACGGGTCTGAATGGGCGGATTTAAAGAGGACATGTTCAGCGGATAAAGTGATACCTGTGAGTTTGTATAGTAATTTTAGTGCAGATGGGGGTGTTATATTAAGAAATAAACAAAAAACTTTTAAATGCTACTAAAAACTAGTATGTGGAAAGGCTCTAAATAGGAGGTTCTGACTGTAGGTAGCAGGTTAGTATTTTACAAACTAGCTTGATAGTCAGGAATCAAAAAAGGGCTCATCTGTAACTTTGTTAGACACAGCAACTTCAAACGTGACATTGACACGGGCAACGTTCACAAGTTGTGTGTGAATGCACCTATGCAATAATGCATTGGTTTATATACAGTAGCTTTTTTGGACTGTCAAAGATGCTTCAAGGCAACCAGTCTGTGCCATCAGCCCCCTCCCACACACTCCAGACTCATTCTAATGTGAAGTGTCTGCCTAAGGACACAACCACAATTGTTGCACTTTACAGCCTCAGCCACACTACTGTGGCCCCAGGTGTTCCCAGAGGTCTCCCATCTCATGTACCCAGCCCTGCTTAGCATCAGAGCTTCTGACAGCGTCTGGCTTTCCACCTGCAGATATGGCCAGGTACAAACATGAACTGCAAGAGTAAAACTCCATCCATTAACAAACATCCAAGAGGAACTTCTAACCAGCGAAACATGAAAAATCTTTTCTTGTTACAAATTAAGTTTTATCAGTTTTTTTCTCAAGCCATTTCCACTTGATATGAGAGAAAAACTCCTGCCCTTGAAGTAAGCCTACTCTTGCTCGTCCGCGGCACAACACCTTGTTTTTGCAACAAACTAAAAGATAATGTATCTTCGTTGTCGCTCGGTGAGTCTTCTGTCTGTTATTCGGCCCCTGACCTGGTCCCATCATCCACTGGACGGTACGGCTGCTCCTGCCCCAGCACGCTCCCCACAGGCTGGGCACCAAGAGCAGCGACACATCCACTACCTCATGGTCCGTCACCCAAAGTTGTGCATCTACTGGTGTTTGTGTGATGTTTGTTTCGTACTCAGACCTTTCCCGAGTAAGAAACTGGAAACGAAACCTTTTGTTTCCAACTGTTTCTGTGATTGGATTATTGTTGATCAATCAACCTTTTGGAAATTCACACTGGAAAGTCTGTTGTTGGATCCACTAAATGCCCATTGTCGCACATGCCGCTTACTCCAAGCTCTTCTTGTGATGACTCCACTCCTCTCTCTCTCTAAGGGAGCAGAGGAAACGTACGTGGTGGACCACGTATTTTTCCCGCGATCATCTTTTCAGCCATGACCCATAAGCTCTTGATCAGAGGTGAGGGAGGAACATGTGATGGAAAGTGAGAAATTGAGCTTTGCGTTTTGACTCAGCTCCATCTTTACCACAACGTCTAACCAAGCTCTGCTGCAGACGCTGCCTCCCTTCTCATTAAAGCTTCTTTCCTGGTTAATTGAGGAGGGTCAATGGACAATGTTGATGATCCCAGGACAGGGTTACCTTCTAAAGTGGTCCACTAACTTGATCAGCTCACAGTGGACGAGGGTCCGGACATCATACAACTGGATTAAAAACTGTTTTGTGATGATGGTTAAATCAACCACAACTTAAAGAGTGTAATAACGCAGTTACCATATTCATAAGCCTATTTACTATAACAAAAAATTGATGATGAGGAAAAATATTCTTGAAAACAAAGTCTCAAAAAACAAGTTGCTAGAAATGATCCAGACTGTTTGTCTGTTGTCATGGGCGTTGTTCATGGTGACAGTTGCTTGTGTAGTGCTGGTTTCAACAGGCAAACAGTTTCCATAGTGATTGAATGGAAACACTTTGGAAACCATAACTATGTATACTGTAAACAAGCTCCCAAGAAAAAAGTTGCTAAGGAAATTTGCATTAAGAAAGCTAGACCCCTGATTTGTAACTAGAAAATATTTTTAAGTCAATCTTGGTGGGTGGAACCAAAATCCACCCTTTGATGACAGCTCTCACTTTGAAGACAGTTGGACCCACCCTTCAATCACAACTGGAAAACTATATAAGATCCAAAGCGTTTGTTTATGATTTTTTTAAGCAGATACTCACAAAAGTGTGGTTCCATGGTGTAATTGTTAGCACTCTGGATCTCTGAATCCAGTGAGTCCGAGTTACGATCTCGGTGGGAACCTCACTGTCATTTTCCCCCACCAAAAGCTGGTCCCCTAAATTGTAAATCTACATAAACGTCAGCCATAAATGTCAGAGTTAAAATCTCAGGTGGAAACTGAATGGTCAAACCTTAAAGAAACCTGGACCCTTTACTGGATCTGAATTTTCCTTTGTCAACTTGCTTTCCATGTGGTTCCATAGTGTAATGGTTAGCGTTTCTGGTCTCTGAATCCAGTTGATACGAGTTTAAATCTCAGTGGAACCTCGACTTTTTGTCATTTGCCCACCTTAGCAGAAAGCTGGACCCCTGAACTGTAACTTGAACAAATGTATGAGTTTCCAAAATCTCGGGTGGAACCTCAGACCTCAATTGTCAACTTTAAGCAAAAATTCACCAGATTGAGTCTGGGCATGATAATGGTGATGTTGCCCATGGTTGCAATGGTAAATATTGCCATAGAAACAGCTGGCTATATTAAAAGAGTTCACCAGATTGTCTGGCCCTTTTCATGGGAAACAATTGCAATGGTGATTGTTTCCATTGTAATGTTGCTATTGGTAATTTATTTCCATTGCAATGGTTACCATGTTAACTACCCTTAGCAACGGTTGCCATGGTGACTATTGCCGTAGCAACGGCCCATGGGTACTATTACGCATTGCAACAGTTGCAATGGAAACTATTGCATAGCAACGGTTACATGGTAATTATTGCCATAGCAACGGTTACCTTGGTGATATTGCCATCAGGCAAACGGTTGCCATGGTTAGTGGACTATTACATAGCAACGGTTGCCATGGTGGACTATTACCCATAGCAACGGTTGCATGGGGGCTATTACCATAGCAACGGTTGCCATGGTGACTATTACCTTGCAACGGTTGCCATGGTGACTATTACCATAGCAACGGTTGCCATGGTGGACTATTACCATAGCAAACGGTTGCCGTGGTGGGACTATTGCCATTGCAACGTATTGCCATGGTGACTATTGCCATTAGCTAACGGTTGCCATGGTGACTGATTGCCATAGCAATGGTTGCCATGGAGATACCATAGCAACGGTTGCCATGGAGACTACATAGCAAACGGTTGTCATTTTAATGGTAACAGTGCACAAATCGGTGATTGTTCCACCTAGTCATGGTTGCCCATAGTGACTATTGCCTTAGCAATGGTTGCCATAGCAACATTGTCATATTAAATGATAGATTTACTCGATTGTCTGGCCATTTTACGTGGGTCGGCACTAGATCATATACGGAATCGGGACGAAACCGGAAGTAACACTCCTACTTTTGATGATTAGTTTTAGACTAATAGAGTCCTTAAGTGGTGACTGGCTACGTTTTAGGCGTCTGAGTAAGATGGTTGTTAGGGTTAAGGTGGGTTGGTTTTTTTTATGGGAATGGCCTGGTTTAAGTTTAGGCATGAATAGGTAGTTTGTTATATTTATATTTACTTCCGCTTCCGTCCCGTTTCCGTATATGATCTAGTGCTGACCGTTTTATGTCACCAGATGAACCAGTAGACTGTTAATATTTATGGCCATATTTCTTGTCTCCTCTCCTCCTTGTCTCCTCCTCCTCCTTGTCTTCTCCTTCTCAACTCTGAGCTTTCTGTGCACAATCTCCACATAATTATCTTTTCTCACAAAATTAAGATTGAATAGGATTTTTTTTTTGTGAACACACAGGCTCTATGTGTTTTTTCATTATTGCATTTCTTATGTTTTAACATGTTTCGATTCTCTGGGTTAGGCCCATTGGATCCTAACCACCCCCCACACACACACTCACCTCTCTGTCAGGACCAGTGGTCGTTCCCAGGGCTGTGCATTGTTTGGAGAGGATTAAAATTCTAGCTGAGATTATTAAAGTAGAGAACAATGAGGAGGACGTCAGAGCAGAACTGTGAGAGTGCGGAGGCCCACCCATCCCTGATCAGGGTAGGGTCACCTGGCCCCCCCCCCCTGACCCACCTGCCCCACATGCCAGAGGGACTTGAGCTGAATTTTAATCCTCTCCAAACAATGCACAGCCCTGGGAAACGACCACTGGTCTGACAGAGAGGTGATGTGTGTGTGTGGGGGGGGTTAGAGATCCAATGGGCCTACCCAGAGAATCGAACAGTTAAAACAAAGAAATGCAATAATGAAAAAAAACACATAGAGCCTGTGGTTCACAAAAAAATCCTTATTCATCTTAATTTTGTGAGAAAAAGATTATATTATGTGGAGATTTGTGCACAGAAAGCTCAGAGTGAGAAGGAGAAGACAAGGAGGAGGAGGAGACAAGGAGGAGAGGAGACAAGATTATGGCCATAAATATTAACAGTCTATGGTTCATCTGGTGACAATAACGGTCAGCACTAGATCATATACGGAACGGACGGAATGCGGAAGTAATATATAAATATAACAAACTACCTATTCATGCCTAAACTTACCAGCCATTCCATAAAAAAAACCCAACCCACCTTACCCTAACAACCATCTACTCAGACGCCTAAAACGTAGCCGTCACCACTTAAGAGACTTATTAGTCTAAAAACTTATTCAAAAGTAGGAGTGTTACTTCCGTTTCGTCCGATTCCGTATATGATCTAGTGCCGACACGTCAAAATGGCCAGGACAATCGAGTTAAATCTCATTTTAATATGACAAATGTTACTATGGCAACCATTGCTTAAGGCAATAGTCACTATGGCAACCATGACTAGGTGGAACAATCTACCATTGCAACTGTTACCATTTAAAATGACAAACGTTGCTATGGTAGTCTCTAATTGGCAACGTTGCTATGGTAGTCTCCCATGGCAACCATTGCTATGGCAATTAGTCACCATGGACAACCGTTGCTATGGCAATAGTTCACCATGGCAAATCGTGCTATGGCAATAGTCACCACGGCAACCGTTGCTATGGGTAATCAGTCACCATGGCAAACCGTTTGCTATGGTAATAGTCACCATGGAAAACCGTTGCTTTGGTAATAGGTCACCATGGCAACCGTTGCTATGGTAATAGCCACCATGGCAACCGTTGCTATGGTAATAGTCACCATGGCAAACCGTTTGCTATGGTAATAGTCACCATGGCAACCGTTGCCTATGGCAATAATCACCATGGTAACCGTTGCTATGGCAATAATTACCATGGTAACAGTTGCTATTGCAATGTTTCCATTGCAAACTGTTGCTATGGTAATAGTAACCATGGGCCGTTGCTAGGCAATAGTCCACCATGGGGCAACATGTTGCTTTGGGTAGTTAACAATTGGTAACCATTGCAATGGAAATAATTACCATTGCAACATTACAATGGAAACAATCACCATTGCAATTGTTTCCATGAAAAGGCCAGACAATCTGGTGAATCTGTTAATATAGCAGCTGTTGCTATGGCAATATTCTACCATTGGCACACCATTGCAACATCACCATTATCATGCCAACTCAATCTGGTGAAATTTTGCTTAAAGGTTGACAATTGAGGCTGAGGTTCCACCCAGATTTGATAACTTTACATTTTGTTCAAGTTTACAGTTCAGGGGTCCAGCTTTCTGCTCAAAGGTGGGCAAATGACAGCGAGGTTCCACTGAGATTTAAACTCGGATCACTGGATTCAGAGGACCAGTTCGCTAAACCATTACACTATGGAACCACATGGAAAGCAGTTGACAAAGGTAATAATTAAGTCCAGTAAAGGGTCCAGTTTCTTTAAGGTTGGACCATTCAGTTCCACTGAGGATTTTAACTCTGCTTTTATTTAGAGTTCACATTTAGGGGTCCAGCTTTTGGTGGGAAAATGGACAGTGAGGTTCCACCGAGATCGAACTCAGGATCACTGGATTCTGGAGTCCAGAGTGCTAACATTAACCACCATGGAACCACATTTTGTGGAGTATCTGCTTAAAAAATCAGTAAACAAACGCCTTGGATCTTTTTAGTTTTCCAGTTGTGATTGAGCGTGGGTCCAACTGTCTTCAAAGTGAGAGCTGTCATCAAAGGTTGGATTTTGGTTCCACCAAGGGATTTGAACTTAAAAATATTTTCTAGTTACAAATCAGGGGTCTAGCTTTCTTAATGCAAATTTCTTGCAACTTTTTTCTTGGGAGTTTGTTTACAGTTACTATAGTTATGGTTTGTCCATAGTGATTTCCATTCAATCACTATAGAGAAAAAAAACCTGGGTTTGGGCCTTGGAAACCAGCACTACAACAAGGCAAACTGATCACCATGACAACGGACCATTGACAAACAGACAAACAGTCTGGATCATTTCTAGCAAACTTGTTTTTTGAGACTTTGTTTCAGAATATTTTCTAATTCATTTTTTGTTTTCTTATTAGTAAATAGGCTTATTGAAATATGTACTGCGTATTACACTCTTTAAGTTGTGGTTGATTTAACCACTCACAAAACATTTTTATCAGTTGTATCGATGTCCGGACCCTAGTCCACTGAGCTGATCAAGTTAGTGGGACCACTTTAGAAGGTAAACCCTGTCCTGGATCTTCAACATTGTCCTTTGACCCTCTGCAAGTTAAAACCAGGAAAGAAGCATTTAATGAGAAGGGAGCAGCGTCTGCAGTCAGAGCTTTGTTAGACGGTTGTGGTAAAGATGGAGCTGAGCAAAACGCCTAAAGCTCAATTTCTCCTTCAATCTCTGTTCCCTCCCTCACCTCTGATCATTGAGCTTTGGGTCATGGCTGAAAAGATGATCGCGGATACGTGGTCCACGTACGTTTTCTCTGGCTCCCTTAGAGAGAGAGAGGGAGTGGAGTCACACAAGGAAGAGCTTGGAGTAGAGCAGCATGTGCGACAATGGCATTAGTGGATTCCAACATACAAGACTTCAGTGTGAATTCCAAAAGGTTGGATTGATCAACAATAATCAATCACAGAAACAGTTGGCACAAAAGGTTTCGTTTCCAGTTTCTTACTCGTGAAAGGTCTGAGTACGAAACAAACATCACACAACACAGTAGATGCACAACTTTTGGTGACGGACACATGAGGTGGTGGATTGTTGTCGTGACTTTGGGTGCCCAGCTGTGGGAGCGTGCTGGGGCAGGAGCAGCCGGGACCGTCCAGTGATGGATGGGACCAGGTTCAGGGCCGATAACAGACCAGAAGACTCAGCCGAGCGACAACGAAGACACATTTATCTTTTAGTTTGTTGCCAAAACAAGGTGTGTGGACCGGGACGAGCAAGTGTGGCTTACTTCAAGGGCAGGAGTTTTCTCTCTACAAGTGGGAAATGGCTTGAGAAAAAAACTGATAAAACTTATTTGTAACCAAGAAAAGATTTTCAGTTTCGCTGGTTAGAAGTTCCTCTTGGATGTTTGTTAATGGCTGGAGTTACTCTTGCAGTTCATGTTTTGTACCTGGCCATATCTGCAGGTGAAAGCCAGACGCTGTCAGAAGCTCTGATTGCTAAGCAGGGCTGGGTACTGAGATGGGAGACCTCTGGGAACACCTGGGGCCACAGTAGGGTGGCTGGGCTGTAAAGTGCAAAATTGTGGTTGTGTCCTTAGGCAAGACACTTCACATTAGAATGAGTCTGGTGTGTGTGGGAGGGGCTGATGGCACAGATGGGTTGCCTTGAAGCATCTTTGACAGTCCAAAAAAGCACTGTATATAAACCAATGCATTTTTGCATAGGTTTGGCATTCACACAAACTGTGAACGTGCCCGTGTCAATGTCACGTTTGAAGTTGCTGTGTCTTAAACAAAGTTACAGATGAGCCCTTTTTGATTCCTGACTATTGCTTCTAGTTGTAAAATACTAACTGCTTACCCTACAGTCAGACCTCCTATTTAGGCCTTCCACCCCCCCCCCCCCCCCCCTCCCAAACTGTTTTAGCATTTAAGTTTTTTGTTTATTTCTTAACACCCCATCTGCACTAAAATACTATACAAACTCACTGGTGATCACTTTATCCGCTGCATGTCTCTTTAAATCGCCCCATTCAGACCGTTCCCTTTAAGCGCAGTTCACTTAGCTAAACTCCTCTGGTCAAAACATGCAGGATTAGGATGGGACACTTAAGGACTCACCCTGCGAGCTGCACTCACAACAAAGGTCACACCCTGGATCGGCAGAGTGGGGCTTCAGGGGCCTGTTCCTGGGGGGTGGGAGGTGGGTGGGCCTTGGGTGCTCGCAGCAGGTGTTGATCTGATGGAGTGGGTGCTGAGTGGACGCAGCAGGGACAAAGGGAAAGGCCGGGAGGGACTTATTGGGTAATTTAGACACAGTCACAGTGTGGACAGTGACCAGACAGGAGATGGATGGACCCGAACACAAAAGCTGTCACCAAACAGATTCATTTTATTTGAAGTAAACTGGAAAATGCTCAAGACTTCGAAACGTTGTTTAGTTTTGAACCCAGGAAGGGATAGGATTGAAGGAAAATTCTTTAGGTACAATGGTTTTAATCTTAACTATATAGACATTGATATTGTGTGTGTTGCATATATCTGTAAGTGTGGTATTCACAGGGTGGGAACCGATATGTGTATTCTTCCTCCACTCCTTTTTGAGTTTGAATCATGTACAAATTTATAAGTCATTGTTAATAAATTATATGGTACAAAAACCTATGTAGTGACATTTGATAATAATATCTGATTTTACATTGAACTCAAAACAAAATAAACACTCAAACTCAACAATATTAGGCGTGTATCCTGGTGTTTTATGTGTATCTGAACGTGAGTATCTATATATACATAATATGTATATATATATTTACAGTACAGACAAAAGTTTTTGTATTTTCATGATTATGAAAATTGTAGATTCACAATGAAGGCTCAACCTATGATGACTCAGTGGAATGATGTTCGTACTAATAAAGTATGAAACCAAGTGTTTTATTATGTGTTATATTCAGTTCTTCAAAGTCGCTCCTTTGGCTCTGATACTGCTTCACTCTTGGCATTCTCTGGATGAGCTTCAAGAGGACCTGAAAATGGTCTTCAACAGTCTTGAAGGAGTTTCCATGTTGTTAGCACTTGTTGGCCTTCACTCTGTGGTCAGCCCCAATACACCGGGACTGGGTTCCGTCGAGACTGGGGTTGAGGTCTTGTGGGCCCGACCATCTCTCTCCTTATTGGTCAAACAGCCCTTACACAGCCTGGTGTGGTCCTACAGTCATGAAAAGGAAAGGACACTTTGTATGGCGACAGTAGCTCATTTGGTTAAAGCGTTGGTCTTACCAATGAGCTACTGTCGCCCATACAAAGTGTCCTTTCCTTTTCATGACTGTAGGACCACACCAGGCTGTGTAAGGGCTGTTTGACCCAATAAGGAGAGAGATGGTGCTGGGCACTATGACCTCAACAGTCATCGGGACGTGAACACAGTCCAGGTGGTTTTGGGGCTTGGACCACAGAGTGGAAGGGGCCAACAAGTGCCTAAGCATCATGGGAAACTCCTTCAAGTACTGTATGAAGGACCCATTTCAGGTCCTCTTGAAGCTCATCCAGAGAATGCCAAGAGTTGAGCAGTATCAGAGCAAAAGGAGCTACTTTGAAGAAACTAGAATATAACACATATTCTACACTTGGTTCATACTTTTTAGTTACGAACATCATTCCATGAGTTCATCATAGGTTTTGATGCCTTCATTGTGAATCTACAATTTTTCATAATAATGAAATTAAAAAAACTTTTGGTCTGTTACTGTATATATATATATACATATGTATGTTTTTTAGATTACCACACGTTCATGATACACATAAAATTACACCAGGATACACGCCTATATATTGTTGAGTTGAGTGTTTATTTGTTTTGAGTTCAATGTTAAATCAGATATTCTTATCAAATGTCACTACATAGGTTTTTGTACCATATAATTTATTAACAATGACTTTTATAAAATTGTACTATGATTCAAACTCAAAAAGGAGGAAAGATGTGGGAGGAAGGAATACACATATCGGTTCCCACCTGTGAATACCACCACTTACAGATATATGCACACACACAATATCAATGTCTATAGAGTTAAGATTAAGACCATTGTTCCTAAAGAATTTTTCCTTCAATCCCTATCCCTTCTGGGTTCAAACTAAACAACGTTTCGAAAGTTCTTGAGCATTTTTCCCAGTTACTTCAAATAAAATGTATCTGTTTGGTGACAGCTTTTGTGTTCGGGTCCATCCATCTCTGTCTGGTCACTGTCACACTGTTGACTGTGTCTAAATGAACCCGATAAGTCCCTCCGGCCTTTCCCTTTGTCCTGCTGCGTCCACTCAGCACCCTCTCCATCAGATCACACCTGCTGGCAGCACCCAAGGGTCCACCCACCTCCCACCCCCCAGGTACAGGCCCCTGAAGCCCCACTCTGCCGATCCAGGGTGTGACCTTTGTTTGTGAGTGCAGCTCGCGGTGAGTCTTAAGTGTCCATTTCTAATCCTGCATGTTGACCAGAGGAGTTTAGGCTAAGTGACTGCGCTTCAAAGGGGAACTGGGTCTGATGGGCGGATTAAAAGGACATGCAAGCGGAATAAAAGTGATTCACCTGTGAGTTTGTATAGTGTCTTTAGTTGCAGGATGGGGTTAGTTAAGAAATAAACAAAAAACTTATAAATGCTAAAAACAGTTTGTGGAAAGGCTAAACTAGGAGGGCTGACTGTAGGTTAGCAGTAGTATTTTACAACTTGCTATAGTCAGGAATCAAAAAAAGGCTCATCTGTACAACTTTGTTAAGACACAGCAACTTCAAACGTGACATTGACACGGGCACTGTTTCACAAGTTGTGTGTGGAATGCTCCTACTGCAATAATGCATTAGGTTTATATACAGTGCTTTTTTGGACTGTCAAAGATGCTTTCAAGGCATCCCAGTCTGTGCCATCAGCCCCTCCCACACACTCCAGACTCATTTTTTGTGAAGTGTCTTGCCTAAGGACACAACCACAATTTTGCACTTTACAGCCTCAGCCACCCTACTGGGGGCCCAGGTGTTCCCAGAGGTCTCCCATCTCAGTTCCCAGCCCTGCTTAGCATCAGAGCTTCTGACAGCGTTGGCTTTCACCTGCAGATATGGCCTGGTACAAACATGAACTGCAAGAGTAACTCCATCCATTAACACAACATCCAAGAGGAACTTCTAACCAGCGAACATGAAAATCTTTTCTTGTTACAAATAAGTTTTTGCAGTTTTTTTTCAAGCCATTTCCCACTTGATATGAGAGAAAACTTCCTGCCCTTGAAGTAAGCCACTCTTGCTGCGGTCCCGGTCACACACACTTGTTTTGCAACAAACTAAAAGATAAATGTGGTCTTCGTTGGTCGCTCGGATGAAGGTCTTCTTGTCTGTTTTATCGGCCCTGAACTTGGTCCCATCCGTTCACTGGACGGTCCGGCTGCTCCTGCCCCAGCACGCTCCCCCACAGCCTGGGCACCAAAGCAGCGACACATCCACACCTCATGTGTCCGTCCACCAAAAGTTTGTGATTCTACTGGTTGTTGTGTGATGTTTGTTCGTACTCAGACCTTTCACGGAGTAAGAAACTGGAAACGAAACCTTTTGTTCCAAACTGTTTCTGTGATGGATTATTGTTGATCAATCAACCTTTTGGAATTCACACTGAAGTCTTGTTGTTGGTATCCACTAATGCCATTGTCGCACATGGCGGCTCTACTCCAAGTCTTCTTGTGTGACTCCACTCCCTCTCTCTCTCTAAGGGAGCAGAGGAAACGTTCGTGGACCACGTATCCGCGATCATTCTTTTTCAGCATTGACCGCAAAGCTCATGATCAGAGGTGAGGGGGAGGGGGGATCAGAGATTTGAAGGAGGAAATTGAGCTTTGCGTTTTGACTCAGCTCCATCTTTACCACTACCGTTCTACAAAGCTCTCTGACTGCAGGGGGAACGCGCTCCCTTCTCATTAATGCTTCTATCTGGTTAATTGCAGGAGGGTCAAGGGACAATGTTGATGATTCCAGGACAGGGTTACCTTCTAAATTGGGTCCACTAACTTGATCAGCTCAGTGGACTAGGGTCCGGACATCATACAACTGGATAAAACTGTTTTGTGATGTGCGTTAAATCAACCACACTTAAAGAGTGTAATTTACGCGGAGTACATATTCATAAGCCTATTTTACTATAACAAAAATGTATGAGAACAATATTCTGAAAAAAGTCTCAAAAAACAAAGTGCTAGTTGAAAGATCCAGACTGTTGTTCTGTTGTCATGGTCCGTTGTCATGGTGTCTGTTGCTTTGTGTAGTGCTGGTTTCCAAGGCAACAGTTTCCATAGTGATTGAATGGAAATCACTATGTGACAACCATAACTATGTAACTGTAACAAACTCCCAGAAAAAGTTGCAAGAAATTTGCGATTAGAAAGGGCTAAGACCATTGATTTGTAACTAGAGAAATATTTTTTAAGTTCAAATCTTGGTGGAACCAAAATCCCCTTTGATGACAGCTCTCACTTTGAAGCTGTTGGACCCACCTCAATCACTACTGGAAAAATACATATAAGATCCAAGCGTTTGTTTATGATTTTTTTTAAGCAGATACTCACAAAATGTGGTTCCAGGGTGTAATGTTAGCACTCTGGGACTCTGCATCCAGTGTGATCCGAGTTCGATCTCGGTGGAACCTCACTGTCTTTTTCCCACAAAAGCTGGACCCCTGCTAAATTGTAACTCTAAATAAATGTCAGAGTTTTTTTAAATCTCAGCTGGAACTGAGATGGTCATCCTTTAAAGAAAGAAACCTTGGGACCCTGTACTGGACTTAATTTTCCTTTGGCAAAACTGGCTTTCCATGTGGTTCAATAGTGTAATGGTTTAGCGGTTCTTGGTCTCTGATCCATGTGATTCGAGTTTAAATCTGCAGATGGAACCTCGCTGTATTGGCCCTCCTTTTAGCAGTAAGTGGACCCCTAATCTGAATCTGTATCTTGAACAAAATGTTTGAAGAGTTCATATCGGGGGTGGAACCGTCTAGCCGCAATTGTCAACCTTTATGCAAAAAATGCACAACCAGAGTGTGTTCTGGCTCATGATAGGGTGTTGTTGTTTGCCTTGGTGGACATTGGTGATAGATGGCAATAGCTACCTGCCCGGATAGTGGTATGTGGATCACTGTTGGGAGGGCCACCGGGGCTGTAGGGATACAAGTGCTTGGGTGGAGTGTTTCCTTTGTATTGTTGCAATGGTAATTTTTTCCATTGCATTGGGTACCATGTTAACTACCATAGCCATCGGTTGCCATCGGTGTCTATTGGCCGGTTAGCTACGGCCCTAGGGTGTACTTGTCCTGTAGCTTTCAGGTTGCTAATGGAAAATTAGGATTGCTTTATGCTAGGTAGTCCAGGTGATTGTTTGCCCTTTGCAACGGGTTGACCCTTGGTGAGGTGTGAAAGTGCATCGGTGCCTGGGGGGGAGTGGTCCATGACTGAGCTTCGGTGGCCAATGCGGGGTCGTGGTCAATTGTTCGGGGGGGGCAAGCATAAGGTGGCGAGTTTTCCTGCCAGCTTCTGGTGGCCAGGGGGACGAGTTCATTGAGCATCGGTGTATTGCCATTCGGGGTCGCTGTGTCCAGTGCTATCGGTGGGCATTGGGGTGTAGTTTCCTGAGCATTCGGTAGTTGTTGGCCGGGCAGGTGACTATTGCATGTAGCTAAGATGTGACTGGGTGTCTAGGGCCTGCAGCTACGGTGGACATGCGGGACTTTTGGACATAGCCATGGGGTGGCCATGAGGGGTGGGTCTACCTGCGCATCGGTTGACCATGGTGTCTACCAGCGCGTATGCATTCGGGGGGGGCGTGGATTTATGGTAACAGTTTTTTGGTAGGTGGGGGTTGTGCATACAGAAGGGGGTAAGGGTGGCAACCATAAGGGAACGATGGCCTGTGCTAGGGTCGGCCGACCACATCTCCCACATCAACATTGCTATTGTTTGTCTTAAAGCTAAGGCTACAGGATTAGCAGTGTGTTTAGATGGACAATGCTAACTTGCTAACCTGTTAACCTGCTAGCTCAATGACGCCCAAGAGAGAAGTGCCAATGAGTGAAGTTTTGCCCCAATTGGCTCTTTTTGACTGTTATTAGCTGACCTCCAGGACGTCCACACGGCTCAGATCCTAAAAACTGTCTAAGTTGCTTCCACCTGTGGCAGATTTAGCTCCACTAAGATTTAAGAACTCTTTTATCTCCCTTTGGTATTTTAAACCAGTCTTGTTTTGTTGTGTATTTGTTTTCTGGTGTGTATTTGTGCCACTGTGCCCCTGGGGGATAATAAAGACCCCTTGATCCTTGAACCTTGACCTGTCAGTGTCACTCTCATGTCGGTCTTAATAAATCTGTGGTTTTGAGTTTTCTCTGATCCCGTCTGTGATATAGTCTTTGTAAATCCCGACATGAGCCATACTGACCAATCAAATCACTTCATTCGTGCCTTAGCGTGTTAGCACCACCTCTGCCACTGTGACCACAATAACGCCTTCCAAACAAACGCCCATATAAGGAAATTGGCTCCTGCTTGCTTTTGTTCAAATGGTGATGTCACACGTGGTCAGTCCACTCCTGACAAACTGTTTTTGTTTCATAAATACATCGGGCATAACTTTTGATAATCACATTGAAATGAGTGTGTTTTTTAACGTACTTTTAAATTCTCTGTAAATCTGTCTTTATCTGATCATAAACCATGTCACATTGTACTTACTGACAGCGTATTGGCTCTGAGAGGGGTTTCTCACTTTTCTGTCTAAAGAGGCCGATCCAGAGGCAAAAATACAAACTGACTGTGGTGGCTTCAAAGTGAAGTACTCCGGCTTTAATATTATATAGGCTGCGGTCACAGGCACGACCTAAAGGTCAAAGGTTGGGAGGGGGGGGTCTGAGCATGGTTGGGAGGGGGGGGGGGTCTGCGTACGGTTGGGAGGGGGGGTCTGAGTACGGTTGGGGGGGGGGGGGGGTCTGAGTACGGTTGGGGGGGGGGTCTGAGTACGGTTGGGGGAGGGGGAGGGGGGGTCTGAGTACGGTTGGGGGAGGGGGGGGGGGGGTCTGAGTACGGTCGGGAGGGGGGGGTCTGAGTACGGTTGGGGGAGGGGGGGGTCTGAGTACGGTTGGGGGAGGGGGGGGGGGGGGTCTGAGTACAGTCGGGAGGGGGGGGTCTGAGTACGGTTGGGGGAGGGGGGGGTCTGAGTTCGGCTCTAAACCCCAGATGGGGGGGGTCGATGTGTAGTGGGGGGGTGATACTGTGTCACATGACGTCTTCCTTCGGCTCTACAACCGTCTCATACTTTCACATCCTCTCTGTTTGTGTTACACCGGTCATGTGACACCGGTCATGTGACCCCGGGCCGGGGGGAGGGGCACGTTGACCGAGCCCTCAGAGTCTGTGCTGGTCCCACTGTGGGGAAAGTTCAGTGTTGCATCAGCAGTTACAGAACAGTAGAATGAGGAGCACACAGAGATACAACAGTAAAATATTAAATCTCTAACTTTAGCTTTTGTCTCGTTTCATGGACTTTTATTATTTAATTTATTTGATCGTGTTTGGGCTTTGTGTTCAGATGCTTTAGCTTCGCAGCTTCTCGTGACGTTTAAACTATAATTCTAACAAATGTAATGAACTGGAATGTCGCTGGTGGAGTGTTTTTAAAGCTCTGTGTCTGACTTCTTCATGTTCTCATTCTTTGGCTTTGCTCACACACACAAAGTGATTCTCCCGAAGTTTGAAAACAGAAATATAACTCCATAATGAGTCTATGTCCCGGGCACTGGGAGGATGGGAGACCGTGGGACTGGTTCTGTTCCCATGAAGAGGCGGGTTAGGACTGAGACAGCCTGAGGACCAGAGACGGCTACGTCAGTGCTACGTCAGTGCTACGTCAGTGCTACGTCACTGCTACATCAGTGCTACGTCACTGCTACATCAGTGCTACGTCAGTGCTACGTCAGTGCTACGTCAGTGCTACGTCAGTGCTACGTCAGTGCTACGTCACTGCTAAGTCAGTGCTACGTCAGTGCTACGTCAGTGCTACGTCAGTGCTACGTCACTGCTACATCAGTGCTACGTCAGTGCTACGTCAGTGCTACGTCAGTGCTACGTCAGTGCTACGTCAGTGCTACGTCACTGCTACATCAGTGCTACGTCAGTGCTACGTCAGTGCTACGTCAGTGCTACGTCACTGCTACATCAGTGCTACGTCAGTGCTACGTCAGTGCTACGTCAGTGCTACGTCACTGCTACATCAGTGCTACGTCAGTGCTACGTCAGTGCTACGTCAGTGCTACGTCACTGCTAAGTCAGTGCTACGTCAGTGCTACGTCAGTGCTACGTCAGTGCTACGTCAGTAATTTAGTAGAAAAATAAGCAAATAATAGTTCATTTGTTAATTTAGTATATTTTATCTGTAGTGGATTATTGTTAATCTGTTGTATTGGTGTTCATTCACTTTTGGATTAGTTTTTTCATTGGGATTCTGCTGCGTTTAGTGATTGATGTGTCCAAAGGCTGGTTTTGTCTATTTAAGGAGTTGTGATTTTAGATGAATATATGATAAACAAAATAGGTTGAATGTTCAAAGCGTGACACCCTGATGGACTGGACCTGATGATTTTAACTTCCTTAATGATACACTAACTCATGGTCTATAGTTCTGGATATTGACATAAACATGTGACTTTAAAATACTGTATAATGACTAAAAACAGCAGTGATAAAATCTGTGTTTCTGCTTCAAAGCCTTTCTCTGCCTGTGCCCGGAGAATGTGGTCATGTCGTAACGCTGAGGATTGAGTTTCAAAACATCTCTCAGTCAGAGTCGCCGTAGCAACAGGCCGCTAACAGAACATGAAACGCCACGGCTTTTTCTCATTAGCCACGCTCAAAGAAGACAAGTTTAGGTTTTTATGCCATGTCAGAGACCCCGAGACCGCAGGAGTTCAGGGCCGTGTGCGGGATCAGGGAGGTCAGAGCCAGATGAGACCAGAGAGAGACCAGAGAGAGACCAGAGAGACCAGAGAGAGACCAGAGAGAGACCAGAGAGAGACCAGAGAGAGAGACCAGAGAGAGACCAGAGAGAGACCAGATAGAGAGACCAGAGAGAGAGACCAGAGAGAGAGACCAGAGAGAGAGACCAGAGAGAGACCAGAGAGAGACCAGAGAGAGACCAGAGAGACCAGAGAGAGACCAGAGAGAGACCAGAGAGAGACCAGAGAGAGACCAGAGAGAGACCAGAGAGAGACCAGAGAGAGACCAGAGAGAGAGACCAGAGAGAGAGACCAGAGAGAGAGACCAGAGGAGAGAGAGACCAGAGAGAGACCAGAGAGAGGCCAGAGAGAGACCAGAGAGACCAGAGAGAGACCAGAGAGAGACCAGAGAGAGACCAGAGAGAGACCAGAGAGAGACCAGAGAGAGGCCAGAGAGAGAGGCCAGAGAGAGGCCAAGAGAGAGAGAGACCAGAGAGAGAGACCAGAGAGAGACCAGAGAGAGAGACCAGAGAGAGAGACCAGAGAGAGACCAGAGAGAGACCAGAGAAAGAGACCAGAGAGAGACCAGAGAGAGAGACCAGAGAGAGAGACCAGAGAGAGAGACCAGAGAGAGAGACCAGAGAGAGAGACCAGAGAGAGAGAGACCAGAGAGAGACCAGAGAGAGACCAGAGAGAGACCACAGAGAAAGAGACCAGAAAGAGACCAGAGAGAGACCAGAGAGAGAGACCAGAGAGAGAGACCAGAGAGAGACCAGAGAGAGACCAGAGAGAGACCAGAGAGAGACCAGAGAGAGACCAGAGAGAGACCAGAGAGAGACCAGAGAGAGTGAGAAACACCCAGGTTGTAATGACCTAAAGTAGAACAATGTCACGGCTCATTCTCCGTGTGATAAAACACGGTTCTGTTTCCAGGATTTTACACTTTTACGCTGTAGTGAAACTGGTCCAGGAACTGTGCTGTGCTTTTGCATCAAGAAATGGCAGAAAAACCGTAGAAACAGCCAACTTTGTAAACGGATTTCTCATAAAAAGTGCTTTTGCTGCGTCTGTTCTGCATCAGACTCTGGGCCTGAGTCATGAGGCCAAGAGGTTGCTTTGAAAATGATGAAATGGTGATTTTTGTGTTATGAAGGTGCAATACTACTTTTACATACTTATGAAGTTACAATATTACTTATACTTCTGCCTTTTTAATGCAGCCGTGATGAAGGTCTGAGGCTGAATTGCATTTTTGACATTTTAACCACGTACTGTATTAATAAAGGCTTTTTAACTTTTTCTTCACCCACTGAGTGCCTCCGTTTTTTCCACTTTATGGCTTCTTATACTTACTTATGACGGTGCAATACTCCTCATAAATATGCTTAACAAGGTGCAATACTTATTATACACACGTATGAATGTGCAATACTCCTCATAAGGTGCAATATTCTTCATACTTACTTATGACGGTGCAATACTTTAAGTCACTAATGACCTGCACTAGGACTGAAGAACCTGCTGCTATTGCCACTTTTATATTGCACATAATTATATCCTGCACAGACTATTTTTAACCTTTAGCATGTTTCACTTCTGTCTTTTACACAAATCTGTGATGTCACATGTACATTTCTCCATCAGAGATCAATAAAGTCTATGTTATCTTTTCTGAACAATCTGTGTGTCTGTGTGTGTGTGTGTGTGCGTGTGCCTGTGTCTGTGTGTGTGTGTGTGTGTGTGTGTGTGTGTGTCTGTGTGTGTGTGTCTGTGTGTCTGTGTCTGTGTGTGTCTGTGTGTGTGCGCATGCGCGTGTGTGTGTGTGTGTGTGTGTGCGCGTGCGCGTGTGTGTGCCTGTGTGTGTGTTGGTGTGTGTGTGTGTCTGTGTGTCTATGTGTGTTGCAGTGTCCAGGTCCCAGGTGTCATTGCAGCGTCAGGGTTTGGTGCCTGAGAATGTGACTCGGATGTCAGAGCGCCCCCTGGTGGTGCAGCAGACTCTGGGCGACGCTTCCACAGAGAGCGACCTCCTGGAAAACATCTGGAAACTCCAGAACCTCTTCCAGAACCACAGCGAGTGGCTGCAGAAGCTCGACACACTCATGAAGGTGCAATATACTCCTTATACATACTCATGAAGGTGCAATATACTCCTTATACATACTCATGAAGGTGTAATATACTCCTTATACATACTCATGAAGGTGCAATATACTCCTTATACACACTCATGAAGGTGCAATATACTCCTTATACATACTCATGAAGGTGCAATATACTCCTTATACACACTCATGAAGGTGCAATATACTCCTTATACACACTCATGAAGGTGCAATATACTCCTTATACACACTCATGAAGGTGCAATATACTCCTTATACACACTCATGAAGGTGCAATATACTCCTTATACATACTCATGAAGGTGCAATATACTCCTTATACACACTCATGAAGGTGCAATATACTCCTTATACACACTCATGAAGGTGCAATATACTCCTTATACATACTCATGAAGGTGCAATATACTCCTTATACACACTCATGAAGGTGCAATATACTCCTTATACACACTCATGAAGGTGCAATATACTCCTTATACACACTCATGAAGGTGCAATATACTCCTTATACACACTCATGAAGGTGCAATATACTCCTTATACACACTCATGAAGGTGCAATATACTCCTTATACACACTCATGAAGGTGCAATATACTCCTTATACATAGCTACAAAGCTGCAATATTCCTTATGAATGTACAGTACAGACCAAAGATTTGGACACACCAAACCAAAGAGTTTTTTATTTTCATGATTATGAAAACTGTAGACTGACACTGAGGGCCTCAAACCTATGATGAACTCATGTGAATGATGTTCGTAGTAAAAAAAGTATGAACCAAGTGTAAATATGTGTTATATTTATAATATTCTGGTTCTTCAAAGTAGCTCCTTTTGCTCTGATACTGCTTCACTCTTGGCATTCTCTGGATGAGCTTCAACAGGACCTGAAATGGTCTCCAACAGTCTGGAAGGAGTTCCCATGATGCTTAGCACTTGTTGGCCCCTTCACTTTGTGGTCCTGCCCCAAAACCATCTGGACTGGGTTCAGGTCCAAAACCATCTGGACTGGGTTCTGGTCCAAAACCATCTGGACTGGGTTCAGGTCCAAAACCATCTGGACTGGGTTCTGGTCCAAAACCGTCTGGACTGGGTTCAGGTCCAAAACCATCTGGACTGGGTTCAGGTCCAAAACCATCAGGACTGGGTTCAGGTCCAAAACCATCAGGACTGGATCTACAGCAATAGTCATGAAAAGAACTCAGTGACGGAGAGAGGTGTCCACACTTTTGGTCTGTATTGTACCTATTAAAGTGCAATAGTCCTTTTGTACTTTTGTAGGTGCAATACTTCTCACAAACATTCTTATGGAGGTAGCAGATGACTAATGTCCATAAGTGTGGTGCCAGGGCCTGGAGGCGGAGCTCCGCAGTATGCAGGCCCACTCTCTGCAGTCTGAAGGTTACCTGGTGCAGCTGGACGACCGCCTCTCGTCTCTGAGTAACTCCGCCGGACGGAACCTCACCACTCTATCTGCCCAAGTGTCTCGCGCCTCGTCCTGGCTCCGGGACCAGGACTCTCAGCTCAGGTAAGACCCCTCAGACTGACCTTTCAGACTTTAATGAACTCGAGAGAGAGGGTCACGGGTTTGGTTATGGCTCACAGGGAAACCTCGGGACACATCAGCGGTTTGAGGGAAAAGCTGGACGAGGTGAACTGGATGGTGGGAGCTGTCAATCACACCTTTACAAATGACATCAGCATGCATCACTTAAAGATACAGGACCTCCAGGTGAGTCGGGGATCCTTATACACTCAGGTTTTCATTGGCTGAGTGCATGTGTGTGAGGAGGTAATAGTGAATTATAGCTGGATTATATGGTCCTACATGGTTCTACAAGTTGACAATTTGGTCTTCCTCAGAGCGGCCATGTTTCTTGTCGGCTTTTTTACAACAATTATGGCGATGTCTTCCTCCCACCAGAGGCAGGACGATAGCGCCATCTGCAGTCCGACTTCTTCGAGACATAATCCCAGGTGTGAGAAGATAAAAAGCAATCTCCGACCCCTGTAAAAGAGAGAACCATAATATGGATAGGGGCGGAGCAATTATCATAGTGGCCGAGGGCAGCAAACACAGACGCTGGCTCCTGTGTGAGATCAATAAAGTCTATCTTACCTTAAAGGAATAGTTCACCGTTTTTACATACTGACATATGTTCTTACCTTACCTTAGACTAGTTAATACGTACCTGTCTGGTCTTAGTCCGTGCGCTCTGTCATGCAAACGGAGCAAAAACGGGAGCACAAACGCAGCCTCCTCTGGTCACTGTGTAGGACCAAAAGGTAGCTCTGCTCACTTCCGTCAATAGAAGCAGCGTGACTTGTAATACACACAGTAGCAGCGAGAGAGAAGACTCCGGAGAGAAGTTAGTGCGCGGACGTAGCGCTCACTACGCCTCACAATATAGTACCCGTTTTATCCGCTGAGAAAATCGACAGTTACATTTCTGTGTTACTATACTTTGCAGTGTAACACGTCACGTAACTATATACATTTAATAGGGAACACTTGGAAGAGTTTGGTAGCTTCTAGCGGGAGCTACCTTTTGGTCCTACACAGTGACCAGAGGAGGCTCCGTTTGTGCTCCCGTTTTTGCTCCGTTTGCATGACAGAGCGCACGGACTAAGACCAGACAGGTACATATCAACTAGTCTAAGGTAAGAACATATGTCAGTATGTACAAACGGTGAACTATTCCTTTAAGGTGGAAATAGAGATACAGAAAGAGGCCGCCAGGACAATCAACCGGGACAAAGGGGCTGTTCTACTCTCATACACCCAGGATTCTGTTTTGAAGAAATCGGACTCCACATGACGCTGTCGTTCTGCCTCCGGTGGTGGAATAAGATACGACACGTCACATGACCGTCACATGACCGTCACATGACCATCACATGACCATCACATGACCGTCACATGACCGTCACATGACCGTCACATGACCATCACATGACCATCACATGACCCTCACATGACCCTCACATGACCATCACATGACCATCACATGACCCTCACATGACCATCACATGACCACGTCACATGACCATCACATGACCATCACATGACCATCACATGACGTCACATGACCGTCACATGACCGTCACAAGACCGTCACATGACCATCACATGACCCTCACATGACCATCCCATGACCGTCCCATGACGTCACATGACCATCACATGACCATCACATGACCGTCACATGACGTCACATGACCGTCACATGACCGTCACAAGACCGTCACATGACCGTCACATGACCCTCACATGACCCTCACATGGCCGTCACATGACCCTCACATGACCCTCACATGACCGTCACATGACAGAACACTCTGGTCTTTAAAAAAAATAACGTATAAAATGGTCTTATATCATACTTGCAATAAGAATATTTCTCAAAACAATCATACTCTTCTACTCCCACAGATGAAAACACTATGGACTGTTTTTCTGCTTCTTCCAAAAACAGAAAAACACTTGGGATTGAAACCTGAGCCTGACGGCAGCTGGATCCACAGCTGTGAAACAACAGAATCCCAGTCATTGACTCTGTTTGTGTTTCTTGTTTCCAGATTCAGATCAGTAACATCACAGAAGACACCAGCAGTTTATGGGTGACCCACGTGCACACAGAGGCCCAGCTCCGGACAGAGATGGAGATCTTAAACACCATCACCGAGGACCTGCGGCTGAAGGACTGGGAGCACTCCATGGCCTTCAAGAACCTGACCGTTCTGGAAGGTCAGCCACACCACATTCACAACCACACACACTGTTTCACACCGAGCCCTGGCTCTGGGCCTGGCTCTGGGCCTGGCTCTGGGCCTGGCTCTGGGCCTGGCTCTGGGCCTGGCTCTGGGCCTGGCTCTGGGCCTGGCTCTGGGCCTGGACTCTGGGCCTGGCTCTGGGCCTGGACTCTGGGCCTGGCTCTGGGCCTGGACTCTCTGAGGACATGGCCCTGCTCCAACACGGCTCCTGCACTTGACTTTGGCTTCATTAGGAGCTGGACGACCACTTCACACTCTCCAGTCACTCAGTGTTCACTCTGAGTGTTCTTCAGGGCAGGACATTTTGTACACATGGCTGAAGCACGAGGCCTGGAGCATCCAACATATGTTTATAATATTTTTGATCATAGTTTATTACTTCAGTTGATAAAGAACCTAATACTATTGTGGAGGGTCCGAGTCTGACTGGTCTGTGTGGAGACAATGAATAATCCACAGAGAGGCAAACCCATTCTACAGATTTACGTTTTACTCTGCCAAAAGTGATAAGATATGAGGTAAAAATAGTTTGAATCAAGTGGTTTTTATCTTAATCTGACACATTCTGACTATCTCAAAACAAGAATCTCCTCTGGGACAAAGACCTTTAGTCGGATTTGAAGAACTTCAAAACTTTATTTTCTCTTTCTCATTCTTGTACCTTTTAAAACAAGATCATTTTGTTTGTCCCATTGGAAAATGTTGTTTTAAGGCTCAGTCAAAACGTGCTCAAATATTTACAATTCTGTCCTCACTTTGTGCAGTGTAAGAACTGTCGATCAGACGACCATCAGAGAGTTAGAGTTAGTTAAAGTTTGGGAACATGATGAGAAAGAGATTATACCTTTCATTATTATATGTTAATATTGTATGTATCATAACGTAAATGCCATTTAAAGACCACATGCCTCTGGTAAAGGGTGGGAATGTTGTGGGACAATTAAAGGTTGATGACAATTGTTGATCGTTGTGCAGCCAACTAAAGTCATTAAAAAGTAAGAATCAAGACAGTTGATAGAGCATTGGCCTTTGAGCCTGAAGGTCATGGGTTCGAGCCAACCACGAGACTGACTTCCACTGATGTCTTCTGTTGTTCTGTCCTTGGGCAAGACACTTGACCCACTTGGCCTTTAAGGACCGTGAATGAAATAGTACTCTGCATGTCTTGATGTGAGTACTGTGTGTATTCATGGAACCCAAATGTCTCCGTTGTGAGATCAAAAGGTATCATTATAAAGTATTTCTTCTTCTTCATCTTCTCCATATCAGCTCAGAACATGATGAGCTCATGGGAACCATGTGTGCGGAGTCCATCTGGTGTAGATACTGTAACAGCTCTGGCACTACGGTTCACCTAGAAGTCATTAGTGTGATTGAATTCTCCTGACCCTCACATGCTAACGCGGGGATTTTCTCCGTAAGGCCCTAAGCATATCCAAATGTCTCCTCTCCAGGCTGCACAGCTCTGATTAACGTTGACATGCTGCGCCTTCCTCCCGCTGTAGCTGCAAAACGAGCTGCTCAAATCAGAGGAGTGAAAGTCGTGACGCCATCCTGGACGGTCCTGGATGACTGATGGAGATCTGAGGGCGCCGTGAGCCTGTAACATGTGGGTGGGATGGGGCCTGGAAACAATTGGAGAGTAAATCTGGGTCTTAAAAAAAACTCCAGCGCTTTTTATTAGCGTCGTCCAGTTGTTTGTTGTTAGCTTAGGGTCAGCTCTGCCAAGACAAGTTGTGTATTTCCATGTTTCTAAGCCTGGTCTCTTGTTTTGTTCAGTTTGGCTGTGATTCAGTAACTCTGACTCACACCAGCTCTTTTTCAAGAGCCTTTTTAGGTCACCAAGTGCTGGAACATAAATCACTAAAACAAACGCATCCAAACGAAACCCACATGATTTCACACCGAGCAGGTTTTTGGAATGGTCTTTTTAAAGTGTCAAATAAACATGCGTCCTTTTCCAATCTTTACTATTTTTATCTGTGTATTCTGTATTTGTAGATTCTTAAACAAAGCTTTCAAGATGAGATAAGAGACGCACAGCAGAGACATGTCGGTGTTGCAGCGCACAGGACTGTATAAGAGCCACAAGGAGCACACACAGTATACAAGAATATAGACTTCATCTTTCTGAGTGGAGTTTGCATGTTCTCCCCGTGTCTGTGTAGGTTTCCTCCGGGTGCTCCGGTTTCCCCTACCACTAAAAACATGCACAATAGGTCTGAATGTAAATGAGAGAGTGAATGGATGGTGTTGGGTCAGAGGCTTTGATGGTCCAGTGTGTTCTGGACTCGCTTCTGTCATCATCGTGTGTGGAAGGATTGGAACAATATCTGACTCTGAACATTGGAAAGTGCTTTGGGTCTGTACCTTTGGGTTTGTGCCTTTGGGTTTGTACCTTTGGGTCTGTACCTTTGGGTTTGTACCTTTGGGTCTGTACCTTTGGGTCTGTACCTTTGGGTCTGTACCTTTGGGTTTGTGCCTTTGGGTCTGTACCTTTGGGTCTGTACCTTTGGGTCTGTACCTTTGGGTCTGTACCTTTGGGTTTGTGCCTTTGGGTCTGTACCTTTGGGTCTGTACCTTTGGGTCTGTCCTTTGGGTTTGTGCCTTTGGGTCTCTCTGTACCTTTGGGTCTGTACCTTTGGGTCTGTACCTTTGGGTCTGTACCTTTGGGTTTGTGCCTTTGGGTCTGTACCTTGGTCTGTACCTTTGGGTCTGTACCTTTGGGTCTGTGCCTTTGGGTCTGTACCTTTGGGTCTGTACCTTGGTCTGTACCTTTGGGTCTGTACCTTTGGGTCTGTACCTTTGGGTCTGTACCTTTGGGTCTGTACCTTTGGGTCTGTACCTTTGGGTCTGTACCTTGGTCTGTACCTTTGGGTCTGTACCTTTGGGTCTGTGCCTTTGGGTCTGTACCTTTGGGTCTGTACCTTGGTCTGTACCTTTGGGTCTGTGCCTTTGGGTCTGTACCTTTGGGTCTGTACCTTTGGGTCTGTACCTTGGTCTGTACCTTTGGGTCTGTACCTTTGGGTCTGTACCTTTGGGTCTGTACCTTTGGGTTTGTGCCTTTGGGTCTGTACCTTTGGGTCTGTACCTTTGGGTCTGTACCTTTGGGTCTGTACCTTTGGGTCTGTACCTTTGGGTCTGTACCTTGGTCTGTACCTTTGGGTCTGTACCTTGGTCTGTACCTTTGGGTCTGTACCTTTGGGTCTGTACCTTTGGGTCTGTACCTTTGGGTCTGTGCCTTTGGGTCTGTACCTTTGGGTCTGTACCTTGGTCTGTACCTTTGGGTCTGTACCTTGGTCTGTACCTTTGGGTCTGTACCTTTGGGTCTGTACCTTTGGGTCTGTACCTTTGGGGTCTGTACCTTTGGGTCTGTACCTTGGTCTGTACCTTTGGGTCTGTACCTTTGGGTCTGTGCCTTTGGGTCTGTACCTTTGGGTCTGTGCCTTTGGGTCTGTGCCTTTGGGTCTGTGCCTTTGGGTCTGTGCCTTTGGGTCTGTGCCTTTGGGTCTGTACCTTTGGGTCTGTACCTTGGTCTGTACCTTTGGGTCTGTACCTTTGGGTTTGTGCCTTTGGGTCTGTACCTTGGTCTGTACCTTTGGGTCTGTACCTTTGGGTCTGTACCTTTGGGTCTGTACCTTTGGGTCTGTACCTTTGGGTCTGTACCTTTGGGTCTGTACCTTTGGGTCTGTACCTTTGGGTCTGTACCTTTGGGTCTGTACCTTTGGGTCTGTGCCTTTGGGTCTGTGCCTTGGTCTGTAACATGCGCTATATAAATAAACATTACTTACTTACTCCTCCTGATCTAGGGGTTACAAACCTACAGTACTTACTCTTTAGTCTCTTAGTCTCGGACCCTCGTGAACACGTGCAGACGTATACATACAACTATAGATACACTACAGTATACAGTAAATCCTACTTCTATGCTAGAGTTAACATATGTATTTTATTTTAGTATAGAGTTATTGTTCCTTTATCTTTGTATTACTCATTTCTGGAGTTTGCATGTTCTCCCTGTGTCTGTGTAGGTTTCCTCCAGGTGCTCCAGTTTCCCCTACCTCTGTGTGGAGGGAGAGACTAATGTAACAACTGTAAACCGCTGTGACTCTGGTCTGCTGTGAAAGGGGATATATAAATAAACATTACTTACTTCTGTAACTGTGAATGCAACACTGACATTTCCCCACAGTGGGACCATCTCAGTCTGATGCAGCAGTAGTGATAATAGTTCATAATGTCTTTACTGACACTGCCGTAGTCCACAGCTGCAGAAGGACAGCTGTGTGTTTCAGTCTCACAGACCCTGGACCAAGGTCTGTGTTTTTCTCCAAAGTCTTTATGTAAAAGTCCAACTGTAGTTTGAGTGATTAGAGACGGAGCGAGAGTCTGGAAGCGTTTATCTCGTCACTGTCGCCTCCTGACGTTATGTTTGAATGTTTTCTTTAAAGCAAAAGGCTCCGTCGCACCTGTCACTGACACTGAGTAAGTGACTTTTATGAGTTCTGATGTAACTCTGGGCGTTCTGGATTTGTAAAATGTCTGCCACTCCATATAAGAGTAAGAATAATAATGATGTAGTGGTTTTTGGACACTCAGAGACGCTTTACAAACGGACTGATAAGGAACAAACAGAAATAGAGTTATAATGTAGCAGAGTTGTTCACACCATGATGTCCTGACCACATGGTTTACAGTTAGCTTCCTGCACTCTTCTCCAGGGTCCTTAGCTTCTAAAGCTTCAGTCTAAAATATCTCTGACAACTCTACAAAGATACACATATGATCTTACTTTTACTTCTTAACATTGTCTCTCTGATTCTAAGGGGAGAGAATACGGACGAGTCTAAAACACTTTGTCTCACGTCTCGCAAATCAGTGCACAGCGAAATGACTTGATGTACATTTTTCTTTGTTATAACAAGTTTTGCCGACGGGACGCAGCATTTAGTTTTATTTCAAGGCAAAGTTGCTTTTTATCCCGAAGGAAAATGTAGTAAGAGACAAGACAACGAGATATTGTAGTTTGTCCCATCGGCACAGGACACAGATGTGTGACTGAGCAGAATTACCATGCTAATCCTCTGCTCAATGAAGCCCAAAGGGAGGTGCTCATGGACAGAGTTTGTCTCAGCTCGCTCTGGCTCCTATTGACTTACATTATGTGTCACACTCACACTCTGTGATCCTGATATGGTCTTTCTAATAAAGACACAAGCCAAAAGGATCGACCAATCAGAGGCCTTCATTAACACAGAGTCTATCATGTAATCTATAATATAATCTATAATATAATCTATAATATAATCTATAATATAATCTATAATATAATCTGTAATGTAGTGTGTACAGTACCTCTGTTTGGGAAACTCTAAAAGTCCAAATGTTCTGATCTTTGTGAAAATCCCCTGAAAGACTTGGATGTGTTGCTACAGTTCAGTAAAAGTGTAAATAATAAAAGTCCGAGGTTTTGTTTTGGTTCTTTCCAAACACGAGAGTTTTTGGCTCCGTGTAATAATAACGATAATTAAAACCAGACAGAACGAGGTGGATTTCCCCCTTTTCTGTCTCACCATGGGACTGATGCATGTTCAGACTCATGCAGACCAAGTGGGACTCATGCAGACCAAGTGGGACTCATGCAGACCAAGTGGGACTCATGCAGACCAAGGTGTTTGTGATGTCACATGTGCAGACACACAGCTGTTCATGTTTATTGCACCATAAACCTTTGAGTCTCAAACTGACTTTGTTTCAAGAAAACATTTACTTTGTCACAGTTTTGTTTAAGTCACGTTTGTTTTTATCTTCACAGAAAAAATGAATCTTCTGAAAAAAGGATGAAAAATAAATCTGTGTTGTATTTAGTTCCTGTTTTATTTTGAAATTGTCTCCTGTGTTTTACTTCCTGTTGTGTCGATGGCCCTGATGTCGTACCTGTGTGTGGTACCTGTGTGTGGTACCTGTGTGTGGTACCTGTGTGTGGTACCTGTGTGTGGTACCTGTGTGTGGTACCTGTGTGTGGTACCTGTGTGTGGTACCTGTGTGTGGTACCTGTGTGTGGTACCTGTGTGTGGTACCTGTGTGTGGTACCAGGGTGTGGTACCTGTGTGTAGTACCTGTGTGTGGTACCTGTGTGTGGTACCTGTGTGTGGTACCTGTGTGTGGTACCTGTGTGTGGTACCTGTGTGTGGTACCTGTGTGTGGTACCTGTGTGTGGTACCTGTGTGTGGTACGTGTGTGTGGTACCTGTGTGTGGTACCTGTGTGTGGTACCTGTGTGTGGTACCAGGGTGTGGTACCTGTGTGTGGTACCTGTGTGTGGTACCTGCACAGGTCGTGCAGTGTTTCAGGATCATAAAGAACCACAGTCAGCAGTAACAGATGAACTGTTTTTACCTGGATTTAAACAACGTCAGAGAAGGATCTGTCTCACATTTTCAAGAAGACTGTTCCAGATTATAGCATGAAACTAAAACACTGCCTCCTCCTGTTTAGTCCTGACTCTGGGACCAGCAGGAGGCCAGTCCCTGTGCTCCTCAGAGTCCCAGCAGGAGGCTAGTCCCTGTGCTCCTCAGAGTCCCAGCAGGAGGCCAGTCCCTGTGCTCCTCAGAGCAGGAGGCCAGTCCCTGTGCTCCTCATAGCAGGAGGCCAGCCTGTGCTCCTCAGAGCAGGAGGCCAGTCCCTGTGCTCCTCAGAGTCCCAGCAGGAGGCCAGTCCCTGTGCTCCTCAGAGAGGCCAGTCCCTGTCCTCAGAGCAGGAGGCCAGTCAGAGCAGGCCAGTCCCTGTGTGCCAGTCCCTGTGCTCCGCAGAGGCATCCTGTGCTCAGAGCAGGCCTCCTGTGCTCTTCAGAGCAGAGGCCAGTCCCTGTGCTCTTCAGAGCAGGAGGCCAGTCCCTGTGCTCCTCAGAGTCCCAGCAGGAGGCCAGTCCCTGTGCTCCTCAGAGCAGGAGGCCAGTCCCTGTGCTCCTCAGAGCAGAAGGCCAGTCCCTGTGCTCCTCAGAGCAGGAGGCCAGTCCCTGTGCTCCTCAGAGCAGGCCAGTCCCCTGTGCTCCTCAGAGCAGGCCAGTCCCTGTGCTCCTCAGAGCAGGAGGCCAGTCCCTGTGCTCCTCAGAGCAGGAGGCCAGTCCCTGTGCTCCTCAGAGCAGGAGGCCAGTCCCTGTGCTGAGATTGTGTCCGTCACTTTGTGTCTAACATGTTTTTCATCTTTGTGCAGGGCCTCCGGGACCAAAGGGAGCGAAAGGTGAAAATGGAGATCTGGGGCCCCCAGGGGCCCCCGGACTGAGTGGACACAGAGGTGAGTTCAGGGTTCACGGTTACTATAGAAAAATATACTCTGTGCTGAATACTATAATATACTTATACAAGACAAACACATGTTTAATCTTAATCTGACACATTCTGTTCACACCAACGGGACAAAGACTTTCCTCTGATTTCCTCGTTCCAAAGACTTCCTTTTGCTTTGTCCCGTTGGTAAAAAGTGCTCAACTGAAGATACATTTTTAAGATAAGATAAGATAAGATAAGATGTGCTTTATTTATCTCACAGGAGAAATGTACATGTCACATTTGGCATGGATAGAACACTCAGATTGTGCAAAAGGAGGAAATGTGCAAACATGTTACATGCAGGATATATGTACAATAAACATGTTACATGCAGGATATATGTACAATAAACATGTTACATGCAGGATATATGTACAATAAACATGTTACATGCAGGATATATGTACAATAAACATGTTACATGCAGGATATATGTACAATAAACATGTTACATGCAGGATATATGTACAATAAACATGTTACATGCAGGATATATGTACAATAAACATGTTACATGCAGGATATATGTACAATAAAGTGACAATAATTATGTACAACAAAAGTGACAAGTGTCGATTGGAAACAGTGTCAATAGTAGTGCAGGTTTTCACACAGTGATCATTTACAAATAATTATTGACTTGTTTTTAATCATTTTTGGAGTGAAGACTGTAACTCACAAGAAGAAGGTCCTTTATTTGTCCCACAATGATACACACACATATATACACACACATATGCACACACATATATACACATACATATATATACACATACATATATATACACACACATATATACACACACACATATATATATACACACATATATATACACACACATATATACACACACATATATACACACACATATATACACACACATATATACACACACATATATACACACACATATATATATATACACATAGACACACACATATATACACACACACATATATACACACACACATATATACACACATATATACACACACATATATACACACACATATATACACACACATATATACACACACATATATACACACACATATATACACACACATATATACACACACATATATACACACACATATATACACACACATATATACACACACATATATACACATACATATATACACATACATATATACACATACATATATACACATACATATATACACATGAAGGCATGCAGCGAACATCATATCCGCTCCTTATAGGCTAAGTGGGTTAAGTGTCTTGCCCAAGGACACAACAACAGCAGACATCAGTGGGAGTCGGTGGAGCAGGTCCCGTGGTGGGCTCAAACCCACGACCTTTGGGCCCAAAGGCCAGTGCTCTACTGTACCAACTGAGCTATGTCCAAATATCCCTCTCAAACAGATAAAACCAGATAAAACCAGACAAAACCAGACAAAACCAGACAAAACCAGACAAAACCAGACAAAACCAGATTAAACCAGACATAACCAGATATAACCAGATATAACCAGATAAAACCAGATAAAACCAGACAAAACCAGACAAAACCAGTTCACCTTGGAGAGACCCATGAGGAAACGCATTAGGACTTATTAGATTTAAGCATGTTTATTGATTGAGCATGTTTGGCGCCCTAGGCCCGGGCGGGATGCTGTTGAGCACGGCGCTTGCTC
>OZ035839.1:602984-627984 GCA_964034765.1 Knipowitschia caucasica
TGTTACTGGGCCTCGAACCTAAAGCCTTCAGGCTGTTATTGTCTTTAGACCCACTTCACTGCACTCTGTTTATCAGTGTAGGAAGGAGCGCTACCGCAGGGCCTTTATCCCCACTGCTGTCAGACTGTACAACAAGTCACTTTAAATGATCACTGTGTGAAAACCTGCACAACTATTGACACTGTTTCCAACTGACACTTGTCACTTTATTGTCACTTTATTGTACATATATCCTGCATGTAACATGTTTATTGTACATATATCCTGCATGTAACATGTTTATTGTACATATATCCTGCATGTAACATGTTTATTGTACATATATCCTGCATGTAACATGTTTATTGTACATATATATCCTGCATGTAACATGTTTATTGTACATATATCCTGCATGTAACATGTTTATTGTACATATATCCTGCATGTAACATGTTTATTGTACATATATCCTGCATGTAACATGTTTATTGTACATATACGGCAGCACATGGGCGGCACGGTGGCTGAGTGGATAGCACTCTCGCCTCTCAGCAAGAAGGTCCTGGGTTTGAATCCCGGTCGGACCAGGGCCTTTCTGAGTGGAGTTTGCATGTTCTCCCCGTGTCTGCGTAGGTTTCCTCCGGGTACTCCGGTTTCCCCTACCACTAAAAATATGTCCAATAGTTCTGGCATGCGCCTCCTGTACTGACCCCGCTCCCATCTCTGTGTGGAGTGAGAGACAAATGCCCAAAATTAACAATTGTAAACCGCTTTGAGACTCAGATCTGCAGTGAAAAGGCGGTATATAAATAAATACTTACTTACTACTTACTATATATCCTGCATGTAACATGTTTATTGTACATATATCCTGCATGTAACATGTTTATTGTACATATATATCCTGCATGTAACATGTTTGCACATTTCCTCCTTTTGCACAGTCTGAGTGTTCTATCCATGCCAAATGTGACATGTACATTTCTCCTGTGAGATAAATAAAGCACATCTTATCTTATCAGACTGGGACTCAGACTGGGACTCAGACTGGGACTCAGACTGGGACTCAGACTGGGACTCAGACTGGGACTCAGACTGGGACTCAGACTGGGACTCAGACTGGGACTCAGACTGGACACAGGAGTTGTTGGTTAAACTCTCGCCACAGATCTGAAGATTACAGTTTAGATTCCTCCTCATCAGCAGAGGGTTATAACAGTGTGTGTGTGTGTGTGTGTGTGTGTCCAGTGTGTGTGTGCTCAGTGTGTGTGTGTCCAGTGTGTGTGTGTCCAGTGTATGTGTGTCCAGTGTGTGTGTGTCCAGTGTATGTGTGTCCAGTGTGTGTGTGTCCAGTGTGTGTGTGTCCAGTGTATGTTTCAGTGTGTGTGTGTCCAGTGTGTGTGTGTTCAGTGTGTGTGTGTCCAGTGTGTGTGTGTGTGTTCAGTATGTGTGTGTGTGTCCAGTGTGTGTGTGTCCAGTGTGTGTGTGTCCAGTGTGTGTGTGTCCAGTGTATGTGTGCTCAGTGTGTGTGTGTCCAGTGTGTGTGTGTCCAGTGTATGTGTGTCCAGTGTGTGTGTGTCCAGTGTGTGTGTGTCCAGTGTGTGTTTGTGTGTGTGTGTGTGTGTGTGTCCAGTGTGTGTGTGTGTGTGTGTTCAGTATGTGTGTGTGTGTGTGTGTGTGTTCAGTGTGTGTGTGTCCAGTGTGTGTGTGTTCAGTGTGTGTGTGTCCAGTGTGTGTGTGTGTGTTCAGTATGTGTGTGTGTGTCCAGTGTGTGTGTGTCCAGTGTGTGTGTGTCCAGTGTGTGTGTGTCCAGTGTGTGTGTGTCCAGTGTGTGTGTCCATTGTGTGTGTGTCCAGTGTTGACGCAGTGTTTTCTGATCAAACAGGACGAGATGGAGAACAAGGCCATGTATCTGAGCACGTACGAGGAGAGGGAGAGCGGCTCCATGTGCGAGGAGCCCTTTGAGGAACACAACCTGTCCAAGCTCAACCTGTGTGACCCAGGTACGCCCATGTCTGAGATGAACATGTCTGAGATGAACATGTCTGAGATGAACATGTCTGAGATGAACATGTCTGAGATGAACATGTCTGAGATGAACATGTCTGAGATGAACATGTCTGAGATGAACATGTCTGAGATGAACATGTCTGAGATGCCCATGTCTGAGATGAACATGTCTGAGATGAACATGTCTGAGATGAACATGTCTGAGATGAACATGTCTGAGATGCCCATGTCTGAGATGAACATGTCTGAGATGAACATGTCTGAGATGAACATGTCTGAGATGCCCATGTCTGAGATGAACATGTCTGAGATGAACATGTCTGAGATGAACATGTCTGAGATGCCCATGTCTGAGATGAACATGTCTGAGATGAACATGTCTGAGATGAACATGTCTGAGATGAACATGTCTGAGATGAACATGTCTGAGATGAACATGTCTGAGATGCCCATGTCTGAGATGAACATGTCTGAGATGAACATGTCTGAGATGAACATGTCTGAGATGCCCATGTCTGAGATGAACATGTCTGAGATGAACATGTCTGAGATGAACATGTCTGAGATGAACATGTCTGAGATGAACATGTCTGAGATGAACATGTCTGAGATGAACATGTCTGAGTTGAACATGTCTGAGATGAACATGTCTGAGATGCCCATGTCTGAGATGAACATGTCTGAGATGCCCATGTCTGAGATGAACATGTCTGAGTTGAACATGTCTGAGATGAACATGTCTGAGATGCCCATGTCTGAGATGAACATGTCTGAGATGCCCATGTCTGAGATGAACATGTCTGAGATGAACATGTCTGAGATGCCCATGTCTGAGATGAACATGTCTGAGATGCCCATGTCTGAGATGCCCATGTCTGAGATGAACATGTCTGAGATGCCCATGTCTGAGATGCCCATGTCTGAGATGAACATGTCTGAGATGCCCATGTCTGAGATGAACATGTCTGAGATGCCCATGTCTGAGATGCCCATGTCTGAGATGAACATGTCTGAGATGAACATGTCTGAGATGCCCATGTCTGAGATGAACATGTCTGAGATGAACATGTCTGAGATGAACATGTCTGAGATGAACATGTCTGAGATGAACATGTCTGAGATGAACATGTCTGAGATGAACATGTCTGAGATGCCCATGTCTGAGATGAACATGTCTGAGATGAACATGTCTGAGATGAACATGTCTGAGATGCCCATGTCTGAGATGCCCATGTCTGAGATGCCCATGTCTGAGATGAACATGTCTGAGATGAACATGTCTGAGATGAACATGTCTGAGATGAACATGTCTGAGATGAACATGTCTGAGATGAACATGTCTGAGATGAACATGTCTGAGATGCCCATGTCTGAGATGCCCATGTCTGAGATGAACATGTCTGAGATGAACATGTCTGAGATGAACATGTCTGAGATGAACATGTCTGAGATGAACATGTCTGAGATGAACATGTCTGAGATGCCCATGTCTGAGATGAACATGTCTGAGATGAACATGTCTGAGATGAACATGTCTGAGATGCCCATGTCTGAGATGAACATGTCTGAGATGCCCATGTCTGAGATGAACATGTCTGAGATGCCCATGTCTGAGATGAACATGTCTGAGATGCCCATGTCTGAGATGAACATGTCTGAGATGAACATGTCTGAGATGAACATGTCTGAGTTGAACATGTCTGAGATGAACATGTCTGAGATGAACATGTCTGAGATGAACATGTCTGAGATGAACATGTCTGAGATGAAAATGTCTGAGATGAACATGTCTGAGATGAACATGTCTGAGATGAACATGTCTGAGTTGAACATGTCTGAGATGAACATGTCTGAGTTGAACATGTCTGAGATGAACATGTCTGAGATGCCCATGTCTGAGATGAACATGTCTGAGATGCCCATGTCTGAGATGAACATGTCTGAGATGCCCATGTCTGAGATGAACATGTCTGAGTTGAACATGTCTGAGATGAACATGTCTGAGTTGAACATGTCTGAGATGAACATGTCTGAGATGCCCATGTCTGAGATGAACATGTCTGAGATGAACATGTCTGAGATGCCCATGTCTGAGATGCCCATGTCTGAGATGAACATGTCTGAGTTGAACATGTCTGAGATGAACATGTCTGAGATGCCCATGTCTGAGATGAACATGTCTGAGATGAACATGTCTGAGATGAACATGTCTGAGATGCCCATGTCTGAGATGAACATCTCTGAGTTGAACATGTCTGAGATGAACATGTCTGAGATGCCCATGTCTGAGATGAACATGTCTGAGATGCCCATGTCTGAGATGAACATGTCTGAGTTGAACATGTCTGAGATGAACATGTCTGAGATGCCCATGTCTGAGATGAACATGTCTGAGATGCCCATGTCTGAGATGAACATGTCTGAGATGAACATGTCTGAGATGAACATGTCTGAGATGAACATGTCTGAGATGAACATGTCTGAGATGAACATGTCTGAGATGAACATGTCTGAGATGCCCATGTCTGAGATGCCCATGTCTGAGATGAACATGTCTGAGATGAACATGTCTGAGATGCCCATGTCTGAGATGAACATGTCTGAGTTGAACATGTCTGAGATGAACATGTCTGAGATGCCCATGTCTGAGATGAACATGTCTGAGATGCCCATGTCTGAGATGAACATGTCTGAGATGCCCATGTCTGAGATGAACATGTCTGAGATGCCCATGTCTGAGATGAACATGTCTGAGATGCCCATGTCTGAGATGCCCATGTCTGAGATGAACATGTCTGAGATGCCCATGTCTGAGATGAACATGTCTGAGATGAACATGTCTGAGTTGAACATGTCTGAGATGCCCATGTCTGAGATGAACATGTCTGAGATGCCCATGTCTGAGATGCCCATGTCTGAGATGAACATGTCTGAGATGCCCATGTCTGAGATGAACATGTCTGAGATGCCCATGTCTGAGATGAACATGTCTGAGTTGAACATGTCTGAGATGAACATGTCTGAGATGAACATGTCTGAGATGAACATGTCTGAGTTGAACATGTCTGAGATGAACATGTCTGAGATGAACATGTCTGAGATGAACATGTCTGAGATGAACATGTCTGAGATGAACATGTCTGAGATGAACATGTCTGAGATGAACATGTCTGAGATGAACATGTCTGAGTTGAACATGTCTGAGATGAACATGTCTGAGATGCCCATGTCTGGAGATGAACATGTCTGAGATGCCCATGTCTGAGATGAACATGTCTGAGTTGAACATGTCTGAGATGAACATGTCTGAGATGCCCATGTCTGAGATGAACATGTCTGAGATGCCCATGTCTGAGATGAACATGTCTGAGTTGAACATGTCTGAGATGAACATGTCTGAGATGCCCATGTCTGAGATGAACATGTCTGAGATGCCCATGTCTGAGATGAACATGTCTGAGTTGAACATGTCTGAGATGAACATGTCTGAGATGCCCATGTCTGAGATGAACATGTCTGAGATGCCCATGTCTGAGATGAACATGTCTGAGATGAACATGTCTGAGATGAACATGTCTGAGATGAACATGTCTGAGATGAACATGTCTGAGATGCCCATGTCTGAGATGAACATGTCTGAGTTGAACATGTCTGAGATGAACATGTCTGAGATGCCCATGTCTGAGATGAACATGTCTGAGATGAACATGTCTGAGATGCCCATGTCTGAGATGAACATGTCTGAGTTGAACATGTCTGAGATGAACATGTCTGAGATGCCCATGTCTGAGATGAACATGTCTGAGATGCCCATGTCTGAGATGAACATGTCTGAGATGAACATGTCTGAGATGAACATGTCTGAGATGAACATGTCTGAGATGAACATGTCTGAGATGAACATGTCTGAGATGAACATGTCTGAGATGAACATGTCTGAGATGAACATGTCTGAGATGAACATGTCTGAGATGAACATGTCTGAGATGCCCATGTCTGAGATGAACATGTCTGAGATGCCCATGTCTGAGATGAACATGTCTGAGTTGAACATGTCTGAGATGAACATGTCTGAGATGCCCATGTCTGAGATGAACATGTCTGAGATGAACATGTCTGAGATGAACATGTCTGAGATGAACATGTCTGAGATGAACATGTCTGAGATGCCCATGTCTGAGATGAACATGTCTGAGTTGAACATGTCTGAGATGAACATGTCTGAGATGCCCATGTCTGAGATGAACATGTCTGAGATGCCCATGTCTGAGATGAACATGTCTGAGTTGAACATGTCTGAGATGAACATGTCTGAGATGCCCATGTCTGAGATGAACATGTCTGAGATGCCCATGTCTGAGATGAACATGTCTGAGATGAACATGTCTGAGATGAACATGTCTGAGATGAACATGTCTGAGATGAACATGTCTGAGATGAACATGTCTGAGATGAACATGTCTGAGATGCCCATGTCTGAGATGCCCATGTCTGAGATGAACATGTCTGAGATGAACATGTCTGAGATGCCCATGTCTGAGATGAACATGTCTGAGTTGAACATGTCTGAGCTGAACATGTCTGAGATGCCCATGTCTGAGATGAACATGTCTGAGATGCCCATGTCTGAGATGAACATGTCTGAGATGCCCATGTCTGAGATGAACATGTCTGAGATGCCCATGTCTGAGATGAACATGTCTGAGTTGAACATGTCTGAGATGAACATGTCTGAGATGAACATGTCTGAGATGAACATGTCTGAGTGAACATGTCTGAGATGAACATGTCTGAGATGAAATGTCTGAGATGAACATGTCTGAGATGAACATGTCTGAGTTGAACATGTCTGAGATGAACATGTCTGAGATGAACATGTCTGAGATGAACATGTCTGAGTTGAACATGTCTGAGATGAACATGTCTGAGATGAACATGTCTGAGATGAACATGTCTGAGATGAACATGTCTGGCATCTGCTTGTAACTCCCTCTGCTACCACCAGAGGGAGGAGTTCAATTAGATTTTTCTGTCCAATTTGATAAGATACCAGAGCGTTAATGAGAGAGCTCCTCATTGGTGGAAAAGGCATCACTAACAAAAGCCGGTCTCCAGGACGATGGAGACTCAACGTAAACTAAAACAGATTCTTCAAAGGTTTAGAAGGATTTTCATGTCCCTTGTCACTGAACTATTTCTTATTTTTAAATCCATTGGTTTTCTATTAGATCCATATCTTACATATTTCTGAAAAACTTTTTTGGCTTTTACGTTCTCAAATTTTGAATTGCTGTTGGGTTAAATGTTTATTTTAAGAGAGAAGGTCCCACAATGGGGACATTTCAGTTTAATGCATACATATACATGATATACACATACACATTTACACACACACACATCAAGGCAAGCAGCGAACATCACTTCCGCGCTCCTTATAGTCAAAGTGGGGTCTTGCCCAAGGACTCAACGACAGCAGACATCAGTGACAGGATTGAACCCACGACCTTCGGGCATAAAGGCCAGTGCTTTACTGAGCCACTGTCGCCCCAGTTTTGCCTCATAAAACCTTCAGTACGGTATAAAACGTCCTGCGAGTTTCAGGCCATGTTGAATTTCCGACTTGAGCTGCGTTTATTCCCATTTATTCAAGTGTGAAGTTTGGACTTTGTGAGTTTCTGAGATCTGAGTTTTTTCAGGGAAAGGGCGGGGTTAGGGTTAGGGGTCCAGGTCTGTTGTTGATGAAGGAACATGGTTAAAAGCTCATTTGAAAATGGGACATAGGGTAATGTTTTAAAGTGCTGTTTTAGTTCGTTAACTAAACACGGTTTGAGAGACACTGGGGCTACTAAACCCATGAAACAGCTCTTTTACCGCATGTGTAATAATGGATAATAATGTATAATATAGTGGCGTATGGGAGGGCAAACTTAATCCATGACGCCACGGCGGGCTAAGCAAGGGAGCAGACACTGATGACGCGCAGTCGGAGATATTGCACAGTATAATGAAGTTTATTGCGGAGAGTAGAAATGAATCAGGCACTTACTTGGAATGTTGCTATGTATGATGATGAAGATACCTCATTAAGACAGTGCAGATATTTTAATTGATGGAAACATGCGGTCAACAGAAAGTTCCTTCCCCAGCTCACCCCACCGCCATGACACAGGCACACACACACACAGCTGAAGTGAGCGCGTGCACTGAATAGACAACCACACCCACTGGACCCGTGCATGATAATATATGCGCGTGCATGTACTAGTCACATTCACACAGAAAAACAAAAACCCTAAATGGCTCCTACATTCCGGCCCCTAATTATTGTGTGCTAATAATTACCCATCACCATTAAACAAGTAGGAGACAGAACCATAACCCAAAAACACCAAAAAAGGTAAAGGTCTAGAGTCCAGTTTTAGTACGATCATAGAGTAGTCCACAATCTAGTAATGTCTCAGTTCATTCAAGTAATCCACAACGAAAGAAAGTTCAAAGTTATAATCCACACGATCTTCACTGCTCATCTGCTTCCTGCAAAAGGCACAACTTGGTAATCGGACGGTCCAAAGTACTTGATTTCGTTTTAATCTTCACTGTGCGTACTAATCCATTCCTGTCCGACACAGTATCCACGACTCGAGCTGTAATCCATGAATTACGCGGTGACATGTCATCCACCAGCAAGACAACATCTCCAGGCAAGAAATTCCTTTGAGCACGATTCCATTTTTGACGCTCTTGCAATCCTGGAAGATACTCCTTTAACCAACGCTTCCAGAACAGACTGGACATATACTGAACTTGTCTCCAGCGACGACGAGCGTAACAATCAGCCTTTTCAAACAATCCAGGTGGCAGTGACGGTTGAGATTTGAGTAACAGTAGATGGTTCGGTGTTAACGTCTCTAAATCGTTAGGATCTGTCGATGCTTTTGTTATCGGACGGCTATTAACGATTGCTTCAACTTCACAAAAAACTGTCACCAGGCCTTCTTCGTCCAAGGACTGAGTTTTCAGGACTGAGTTAAGGACTTTACGAACTGAGCGAATTAGCCTCTCCCAAACTCCTCCATGGTGCGATGCAGCTGGGGTATTGAAAACCCATTTCACTCCTTTCTGCATCAGCATGCCATTTACGAGATTGTGATTCCACTGTCCAGGGGCGACAGTAGCTCAGTTGGTAGAGCATTGGCCTTCAGGCCTGAAGGTCGTGGGTTCAATTCCCACCTCTGCACCTTCTCCACCGACTCCCACTGATGACTGCTGTCGTTGTGTCCTTGGGCAAGACACTTAACCCCACTTTGCCCAAAGCCCCCACTGAAAGATCAAGGCTATGCTCACAGTCAGAGAGCAGCCGTCCTCCTGTGGACTCACCACCTGCAGAGGGTCAGTGAGGGGCCGGTGCTATGAGACTTGGGTGGCATCTCTGACTGCCACCCCCCTGACCCAGAAATGGATTAAAGGGAAGAAAATGGATGGATGGATGGATGGATGATTCCACTTGTCAATGGCTTCCCTTAGTTCTCGTTCAGCGCCAACAAAATTTGTTCCATTGTCTGAACGGATTTCCAGGACTTGGCCACGTCTTGCGATGAATCTTCTGAGTCCGTTGATGAAGGAATCTGTGTCTAGCGAGGACAGGACTTCTAGATGTACAGCTCGAATTGCCATGCAGGTAAAAATGAGTCCATATCTCTTGACTACAGCACGTCCACGCTTCACTTCAAACGGCCCAAAACAATCTAAGCCAACGCGACTAAAGGGGGGTTCGTCTGGAGTTATTCTGCTGTAAGGCAAGTCGGCCATTTTCTGATGTCCAGGTGACGCAGACATTCTTCGGCAGGTAACACACTTCAACAAGACCTTTCGGATGGCAGCACAAGCACCAGGAATCCAGTATTTTTGTCGCAGGTGGGAAAGCATATGATTGCGTCCTCCATGACCCGTTTCTTGATGTACGCGACTGAGAATTAAACTGGAAATGTGTAAGTCTTTGGCCAGAATCACTGGGTGTTTAGCTTCAACTGGCATAGCTGCTTCACTCAGCCTTCCCCCAACTCTAATGAGGTCGTTTTCAAGGATTGGGTTCAGCTTGTAGATGTGACTTGTTCTTTTTACACATTCTCCCTTCTCTAAGTTTGCAATTTCTTCGGGAAATCTTGTTCTTTGACAAAACATTATCACAGCCTTCTCAGCAGCAATCAAATCTTCCACTGTGAGGTGTACCTTTGAATATTGGGCTTTGTAATGTTCCATCCGGACCTGTACTTCTTCCTCCAGCTGTTTCGAACTTAGCTCGGGCTTGGTAGTAGTGTCTCTTAACAACCTTCTTTGACGCACCAAAGACAACAAAAGGTTCCTGAACTTAAGAAGCCAAGCAACAGCTTTTATCAATCCATGCCAGGAGGAAAAGTAGCTGATAAACGTATCCACTGAACTTGCAGCGCAAACAGAGTAAGTATTCACGATAACATTTTTAAGCTCGGGATCTTCAGTTAAAGGCTCTGCAACACTGTCTGGGTTTAATGGCCAGTTATTCTCAGACTCCAGAAGAAAACTAGGACCATGAATCCAAGCATCTGCCTTTAGAAATGACTCAACCTTTGCTCCTCTTGAAGCCAAATCTGCAGGGTTGCTTGAAGTGTGTACATATCTCCATTGCGACACACTTGACAACTTGAGTATTTCCGACACTCTGTTTGCTACAAAGATCTTGAATCTTGACGTCTCATTCTTTACATATTTCAATACAGAGGTGCTATCGGTCCAAAAGATTGACTCTCTGAGTTCCAATCGCAGCTCTGCTCTCCAAAGCTTATCCATTCTGCTAGCCACCACAGCAGCAGTCAACTCCATACGAGGAATAGTGACCAGTTTAAGTGGAGCAACACGCGCCTTGCCCATCACAAATGCACAGTGAGCCTTTCCGTTCTTGTCATGGAGTAAGAGATAGGTCACAGTGCCAAATCCTTCTTCACTGGCATCTGCAAAGTGATGTAACTGGGCAGACGTGACGTCACTGAAGTTCACTGGTTTTAGACATCTTCTCACCTCCCAATGCTCTAAATGGTGGAGGTCCTCCAGCCAAGTCATCCATTCTCTGGCTACAGATGGGGGTAACGAATCGTCCCAGCCCAGACGGTTCCTACAGAGATTTTGGAGGATTTTCTTAGCAGTAAGATCAACAGGTGCCAGAAAGCCAAGAGGATCATAGACTGAACTGACAATGGATAAAATCCCTCTTCTTGTGAGCGGACGGTTCTTGAGTGTAATCTTAAACTTAAATGCGTCGGACTGTACACACCACTGTACACCCAAGGCTCGCTCAACTGGTAAGGCATCACTGTCCAAGTCCAGATCTTTAACTTCCTTGGCTCGCTCTTCTGGAGGTATAGCAGCGAGGACTGTGCGACTGTTGCTGATCCATTTTGTGAGCTTAAATCCACCTCTGGCGCACAACTCAACAAGCTCTTTACATAGAGACAAAGCGGCTTCTTCAGTGGCGACGGACACCAAGCAATCATCTACATAAAAATTGTGTAGTAGAGTATTGATTGCAACAGGACTGAAGTGCTTCCGATTGTCCTCAGCACATTTTCGAAGGGCAAAACAAGCACAGCTCGGGGATGAGGTGGCGCCGAAAAGATGTACCACCATTCTGTACTCAACCAGTTCCTGTTCACAGTTTCCGTCGGGCCACCACAAGAATCTTAACAGGTCACAATCTTCTGGCGGCACTCTGACCTGATGAAACATAGCTTCGATGTCTGCCATAAGCACGACTGGTTCTTTTCGGAATCTGGTCAGAACACCAACAAGCTGGCTTGTAAGATCAGGTCCTTGGAGAAGGTGAGAGTTCAAGGAGACCCCCTGAAAGGTGGCTCCCCCATCAAAGACCACACGTAGTTTTTTCTTTTTAGGGTGGTACACACCGTGATGGGGTATATACCATACTCTTCCGTCGCTTCGCCTCAACTGCTCAGCTGTAACTTTCTCTGCGTACCCATTCTTTAGCATTTCGTTCATGAATTTGACATAGTCTGAGCGAAAGGACGAGTCTTTAGATAAGCGTTTTTTGAGGCCGATTGCTCTTTGTTCTGCAACTGTCTTATTGTTTGGCATTTTGAGGTATCTTCGTTTTACAGGTAATCCAATACTATAGTGCCCATCAATATGGTTGACTGAATGTGAAACAAACTCCACAAATCTCTCATCCTCCTTTGACAATCCATGTTGTTCATCCTGTTTGGCCTCTGGAAAATCAATTTTCAGCTGCTTCTCCCACAGCTCATCCAGCCTTGCCACTGAGATCCGATTTACAGAGACGTGAGGCTGTATTTGTTTGTCCATTTGGCAATCTCCTCTGAGTGGGCCATTTACTGTCCAGCCCAGGATAGTCTTAACGGCATAAGGGCCCCCATTCACTGTGCGAACAACTTCCCAGGGCTCCAACGCCTGAGGTACATTAGTGCCAATAAGGAGATCCACATCTGCTTCAATCTCTGGAATTTGAATATGCCTCAGGTGTGGCCAACGCTGCAGGTCCTTTGCTTGTGGAATATTTCCTCGATGGACAGGCATGCTTTTTTGAGTGAAGATCTCCGGTAAATTGCAAAACTCACTTGTTTTTAGACCAGACACCTCCAAATCTGTCAGCATATAGCTATCCACAACCTTTTCCTGGCCCATTGTCCGAAGGAGAATGCCCAGCTTCCTCCCTGTGAGGTTGAGACGATTCATTAATCTCTCGGTACAAAACGAAGCTGTGCTCCCTGGATCCAAGAACGCATAAGTGATCAGAGTCTCTTGTCCTCTTTTTGACTTCACCTGAACAGGCAATATAGACAGAGTACAGTCCTGCCTGCCGGCCCCAGTTAAACCACTGGACTGCACTGACACCAAATCACCTTCTCTGGCCCCTTCTGAGCCATCATTAGCCTGTGTAGAACCTTTTGATCTGTTTTTGGAGTGGACATGTAACAACGTAGGATGCTTCAGGTTGCATAATCTGCATGTGAGACGCCTTTTGCAGTCTCTACTCCTGTGCCCAATGCACAAACAACCGAAGCACATATTGTTCTCCTTCAGAAAAGACATCTTTTCATCTTGAGTCTTTCTATCCAAAAGAAGGCAAACATCCAAAGAGTGTCCAGCTCCACATAACAAGCACGGCAAGTTCCTATCTCTTGTGTTCACAGGCTCCACTTTCTTCGCAGGTGCTACATTGGTGGCAAAACTTCTGCCCCGTGGCTTTACTCCAGTCCGGAAAGATCCAGCTTTAGACTCTTTTCTTCCAGTTCCAGGTGCGTCTTGAATATCTCCAAAAAGAGGATCACTTGCGATCTTAACTTGTTTACTCACAAACTCCACAATGTCATAGAATGTTGCTCTACGGTTGAATTTTTCTTGTAGATCACAGGCAACACATCTCCAACGATCTCTTAGCTTGTAAGGCAGCTTTTTCACAATTGTTTGCATGTTAGAGGGCACATTCAGGTCACCCATAGATTCTCCCATGGAGTTGCAACACTCACGGAGCAGTAAACTGTAGGCCTGTAATGCCTTGAGGTCTTCTCCTTTTACCGAAGGCCAAGAGAGCACTTTGTCCATGTAAGCTGAGGCTACTTTAAATGGGTCTCCAAAATGTTCTTGTAGCAAGGCCTTTGCTTTCATGTACCCATGAGCGGGTGGCAGGTGTTGACAGCTTCGGACTATGTCTCGGGGCTGGCCTCTTGTATACTGCTCAAGGTAGTACAAACAGTCTTTGTGGCTGGGAGTCCGGTCTTCAATATTGTGTTCAAAACCTCTCATGAAAGTTTGATATTGAAGTGGATCTCCATCGAAAGCTTGCAGGTCACGTTTGGGTAACAGGAAAAGGGACTGTTGTTCAACAAGTAGTGATGTGATTTCATTCTGCTTTTCAAGGACAGTAAACAAGCGGTGGTCGGGGATGCTCTGACTTATATGCATGTTGTGGTCAGGTTGAATGAGAGGGACAGATTGATATAATGGAGCCTGTATTGATACTAAATGGCTGGGCCCTGTAGCGGTAGACTGTAGCCCTGTTTGGAAACTTGCTTTGGGCTTTGCTGCCACATTGACTTTATGAATGCTTGTGTCTTCTGCTTGAGATTTCTGTGTGGTGAAAGTGGGCACAAACGTGGAGGCGTCTACATTTAACTGTGTATTTCTACTTTGTAAATAAGAGTTCATTCCATCAGATTTGGCTGATACACGAGAACCTTCAGACGCTTTTAACACATTCATTTTTTGCCACAGAAGCTGCCAGTTCCATGTCCAAATCCATTGACTCCATTTTCCTCTTTAACTCTTCTTGTTGTTTCTCCATTTGTCTCCTTAATTGTTCCTGTTGTTCCTGCATAGCATGTTTTTCTTTCAATAGTTTTTGACGGGCCATAATAGCGGCGGTCTCAGCTTCTGCTCTTAATCGTGCTGAGGAAGTGCTTGACACCGCAGACTTGTGGCTCACAACAGTACTGCGTCTCTTTGATTTTCCAGATGATGCATTGGAAACGCTGTCATTCGGTTCGATTTCCACTGCAGTACTTTTCAGATGCATTACAGTTTTCAAAATGTTCGCTGTGTTTTTGTTTGAAAGAAGCCCTTTCCTTGGGAGACATTCCTGCTCAACAGTGCACTCTGCTGGTATTTGTTGTGCATCATCCACTATTGGCAGTTCCAAGAGCCATTTATTTGCCTCCTCCACACAAGTAGCTTTATGCTCCTCCACATTGACAAACCATGCATTCTGCTGTTCCTGCTCATCAGAGGGCACCATAGAAATGACTTCATCATGCAACTTGCTTGCTTCATTAAACAGAGTTGATACATTTTCAATGCATGAGCGGACCTTTTCAGTATTTACAGCATTTTTCATAAGCTCTGTCATTTCTCTCGTTGTCATTTTGATTTGTTTTACTTTAAATTTTCTATCATGTTGAAGCCTTTCTAATTTCTGTTCAAAGGCTTTAAATGTGAGCTTTGATTGTCTTTTTTGAGTCTCTTCTTTTGACCCTTCTTGAGTTGACATATTTCCTTCTTAAATATCCACAAATCTCAATTCTGCTGTGCACACTTCTTGATTCCTTTATTATTTCTCTCTTTTTTTTTACTTTACTTTTTATGGCTTTTGCTCTAAGACACAGCGTTCTTCTCCCCAACACTCACGCGGACCCAGCTCCACCAATCTTCATTTAAGTGGAAGCTCAAAAAATCCGTAAAAACCAAACCAAATAGCACTTCACCTTTTGTAACAAGCACTACAGAGTGAGGGGATCAATAATCCATGTTATTCGCTAAAGCAATGCCTTTTTAGCTCAAGCCCTTGATTGACGTGTGCAGCGGATTTGTGAATGAATGGGCACTGCGTATTATCCATGCGCGTTCACGTCTATCTTCACAACTTTGATAGAGATTGTAAACATCCACAGTTGTCCGACATTACAATGAAACTGCGCTTCAACAAACGACAGGGTTTTCTGTTGACAAATATAGTGGCGTATGGGAGGGCAAACTTAATCCATGACGCCACGGCGGGCTAAGCAAGGGAGCAGACACTGATGACGCGCAGTCGGAGATATTGCACAGTATAATGAAGTTTATTGCAGAGAGTAGAAATGAATCAGGCACTTACTTGGAATGTTGCTATGTATGATGATGAAGATACCTCATTAAGACAGTGCAGATATTTTAATTGATGGAAACATGCGGTCAACAGAAAGTTCCTTCCCCAGCTCACCCCACCGCCATGACACAGGCACACACACACACAGCTGAAGTGAGCGCGTGCACTGAATAGACAACCACACCCACTGGACCCGTGCATGATAATATATGCGCGTGCATGTACTAGTCACATTCACACAGAAAAACAAAAACCCTAAATGGCTCCTACATATAATAATAATGTATATTAAAGTATGGTGTAGCTGAGACACAGCAGACTCAGGAGAGCTACTTCTTCATCACATCCCTGTACAGTGTGTTTCTTTAATTTAATGCATTTATTTTGATCCAGGACAATGAGGTGAAGCTGTGCCATGTGTCAGGCTCCAGTCCTGGTTTCAGGAGGCGAAGTTGAGCCTGAAATAGTAATAAAATAAGTGTGTGTTCTTCTGGTATATGTGGTATTTATGGTACATCTGGTATCCATGGTACATCTGGTATCTATGGTACAGTACATGTATCTGATGGTCAAGCGCTGAGTGAAAGTGTGGAGTGGAACTAAAGCCTCAGGTGAACTCAGAGAGTGAGTCCCACAGTGGAGCAAATGACAAAGAAACTGAATCTGAATCTGAAAGACGGTGAATTAGGGCAAATAAAAACATTACAATAAAATAACCACTAGAGTCAGAATCTAACCTGGCAGACGATAAAGAACAGGATACATTTTAAGAGTTTTAGTATTTGTTCATATGTGGTTGTGTCCTGCAGGGGCCGGTCCACGCCGCAGGAAGCAGGATCCGTGCTGTGGTCACCCCAACTCTCTGGCAGCCATTAAATACGCCATCGTCTCTCTGTACGTCCTGGTCCTTCTCACCATCCTGGGCCTGTGTCTGGCAGGTACACAACCATCTCTTAACAACACACACAACCATCTCTTAACAACACACACAACCATCTCTTAACAACACAACAGAGACAGAAATACAGCTTCCCTACAGCTCACTTCAGCATCTGTGGTTCACGACCCTTTGGTCTGTCATTGATGATTTACTTTAGATTTTAAACCGGGTGCTCCGGTTTTTGCATGCACACTTGGTAACAAGTGAGTGAATGGAGGGTGTTTGGTCGGAGGCTTTGATGGACCAGTGTGTTCAGGTCTCTCTTCTGTCCTCACCGCGTGGAGGGAATGGAACAATATCTGATTCTGAACATAGTAAAGTGCTTTGGGTTAGACCTTAGTCTGTAAACATGTTCTATATAAATAAACATGACTTATTGAACCACTTCAGTCACACAAAGACACAGACACACAAAGACACACACAAAGACACACACACAGACTCACAAAGACACACACACAGACACACAAAGACACACACACAGACACACAAAGACACACACAAAGACACACACACAGACACACAAAGACACACACACAGACTCACAAAGACACACACACAGACACACAAAGACACACACACACACACAGACACACACACAGACACACAAAGACACACACAACAGGAGAGAGCTACTGTTACGGGCCTCGTTACAGGACTTGTTACGGGCCTCGTTACGGGCCTCGTTACGGGCCTCCCCAAAGTTCCTCATCCGTATGACTCTGTTTCCAGTGTTGTGCACCTTGATGAACACAGACAGTGGTCGTCCTTTTGGACCGATGTCTGTGTCTTTGTTATTACTGCATTTTCTTTTGATTTTCTGATCTGTTGTTGGCAAATTAACAACTTTGTAAAGTCCTCAGAGACTTTGGTCATTTAGGGCTGATGTATGACTGTTGGTTTGGATGTGTTTCTGTTTCTCCTTCAGAGATCCATAATATATCTATATCACTGCTTTCAGAACATCGCAGAAAATGTAGAATATTATGAAAATTAACTGTAAACCATAAGGAGAGGGACCAGCAGAGAGACCAGCAGAGAGACCAGCAGAGAGACCAGCAGAGAGAGAGACCAGCAGAGAGACCAGCAGAGAGACCAGCAGAGAGACCAGCAGAGAGACCGGCCGAGAGACCGGCAGAGAGACCAGAGAGAGACCAGCAGAGAGACCAGCAGAGAGACCAGCAGAGAGACCAGCAGAGAGACCAGAGAGAGACCAGAGAGAGACCAGAGAGAGACCAGAGAGAGAGACCAGAGAGACCAGAGAGAGACCAGAGAGACCAGAGAGAGAGACCAGAGAGAGACCAGAGAGAGAGACCAGAGAGAGACCAGAGAGAGAGACCAGAGAGAGAGACCAGAGAGAGACCAGAGAGACCAGAGAGAGAGACCAGAGAGAGACCAGAGAGAGACCAGAGAGAGAGACCAGAGAGAGAGACCAGAGAGAGACCAGAGAGAGAGACCAGAGAGAGAGACCAGAGAGAGACCAGAGAGACCAGAGAGAGACCAGAGAGAGACCAGAGAGAGACCAGAGAGAGAGACCAGAGAGAGAGACCAGAGAGAGAGACCAGAGAGAGACCAGAGAGAGACCAGAGAGAGACCAGAGAGAGACCAGAGAGAGAGACCAGAGAGAGACCAGAGAGAGAGACCAGAGAGAGAGACCAGAGAGAGACCAGAGAGACCAGAGAGAGACCAGAGAGAGACCAGAGAGAGACCAGAGAGAGAGACCAGAGAGAGAGACCAGAGAGAGAGAGAGAGACCAGAGAGAGACCAGAGAGAGAGACCAGAGAGAGACCAGAGAGAGAGACCAGAGAGAGAGACCAGAGAGAGACCAGAGAGAGACCAGAGAGAGACCAGAGAGAGACCAGAGAGAGACCAGAGAGAGAGACCAGAGAGAGAGACCAGAGAGAGAGACCAGAGAGAGACCAGAGAGACCAGAGAGAGAGACCAGAGAGAGAGACCAGAGAGAGAGACCAGAGAGAGAGACCAGAGAGAGAGACCAGAGAGAGACCAGAGAGAGACCAGAGAGAGACTGGGAGTGGGACCAGTAGAGGGACTGGGAAAGATAACTGCATCAGTTCTTGTGTGGAGATAAGATTTAAACCATTAACCAGTGATGTTAAGCTCTGGCTCTGTGGTCCAGACTCCGGGACCCTCTGGCAGTACTTTTCTACTATGGAAGCCCGATAGCGAGGCCCTAAATCTGGAGATAGCGACGTTTATCGTGACATTTATAGGAATTCTTTTAAGCCTTCGCTGCTGGGAAGAAACTTGTCCTGGAAAAACTCACTTGTATCTGATGGAACTCTCAAGACTTTTCCTCCCGGGTTAAACCAACAGGAAAAAAACTGTATATATATATATATATATATATATATATATATATATATATATATATGTTTTATCAGTGTATATACATATAATATATACATGTATGTATAATGTATATGTATATACACTGATAAAACATACAGCTTATTTTTGTTTATTAGTTATTTATTGGTTTGTTAAGACCGGTCCCAGAACATCCCAGTTCCTGTATCTCACATTGAATTCTTGTTTAATAAATTATATTATTTTTGGCAGTATTAGCTACTACAGTAGCCACAGCTGCCCTGGGGCATACTGATAGAAGCGAAGCAACTAGTACATACCATCGGCCCCTCCCACCACCAACCATTCACACTCACACCAGACTCATTCTAATGTGGGGGAAGTGTCTTGCCTAAGGACACAACCACAGTTTGGCACTTTACAGCCGCAGCCGCCCCACTGTGGCACCTGCTGTTCCCAGAGGTCTCCCATCACAGACTAACCAGGCACTTCTTGCTTAGCTTCAGAGGTCTAAGGGATCTGGCTTTCACCTGCAGGTGGCGCCATAGACAGATGTGAGCACAATGTAAAAACACTTTATCTAATTCTTCCACTGAATAGATTTGTTTATTAACGTGACTTCATGCCTCAAACGTCTCCACGTATCTGTGATTCACTGTGTCATTTATGGTCATTTATAGTCATTTATGGTCACTTATGGTCACTTATGGTCACTTGTCACTTATGGTCACTTATGGTCACTTATGGTCACTAAAGCAGCTGCTTGTTGTTGGTCTCTGTCCTGGACCTGTGTCTTGGACCTGCTCCAGGAGAATCTGACTCATGTTTTCCTCCAAGCTCCGCTCACGGCGCCCCCTGGTGGTACCGTGTTCTTTGCCCAGATGGTAAATGACTGGAAAACATAATGGTCGAATGTTTAAACTCATTAAGTCCTGCAGAATAAGTTTATGTTTTTAACTGAAGGGTTAAAGCTTGGGCCAGATCTAAACAGATGTAATTAGAATGTTGTGGCTTCAGTCTGGGATCTTCTCCTGATATTACGTCTGTGACCTTCAATTTAAACAATTATCCTGTTTTAAGTCTTAATCTCCTCTAACCTCATTTGTGTTTCTTCCATGCTCTGACGCAACTGGGTCCAAACCCCAATTAGAAAGTCACTGTTTGAACTGTGTGTGAATGTAAAAGTTAAAGCAGCAGGACTCTAGGATTCTCTATCATCTCAGTGTTATGGACAAACAGACATAAAACTGAGCAAACCTTACTGTGTAGAAATGTTTACTTTCCCAGCGTTGATATTTACACGCAGTACTTTAGGACGTTTAAGCTAACCTTCATACAGGTTTTTATGTGATGTAAAACTTTACAAACAGCTGATGGAGCAAAACAAAGCAGATAGAACTGAAACCTGAGAAACGTATCTCATGCAAACACGTCCTGTGCAGTATTATCTCTGCACTGTTCACATAAACACGCCCAGAAGCAGGAATGTGGGCTTCGTCAACAGCTTCGGAGCACAACAGCCGATAGATGTCTAAATTCCTTCCTGGTGACAATCTAACTAAATTCCCTTCATAGGCCACAAAGTTCAAATACTATGTAGCCGCTGATGGTCCGGTAAATATGGTGTAAACGTGTAAACAACACATTAATGGTTTCCTGAACCATTTGGTGGAACACTTTTTGAGACACTGTATTTACTTGGAACTGAAATCTTCTTCTTTGTTGCTTTTCTATCGCTTGGTTTCAGGCTCTTTTACATTCAACTGCATCTCAACCATTTAAAGATAAAGGCCTAAAACAAAAAACTATTTATATATGTTTTTTGGCAATAAAAATAATTATTCTATTTAGTAGTTTCTCTAATATTTTGTAGCCAGGTTCTGAAAAAGCCTGAACAGGCCGAGCGGCTGATGACAGATGCGTTCCTTGGACACAGCGCCCCCTGGTGGTGGGAGTTTGGAGGAGAACATCGGGCCGTCCTCTGCTTTACATAAACACGACTCAGTTTAACCACACGAGTCAGAGTCCACTTCAGCCGTTCATCTGAAAACGAGCTCATGCTTCTCACTCAGATCTGAAAACTGTCCAATGTAGACCAGATGTCGTAAAAACACTCTCTCTGAACCACATGTTCCCAGGCCACAACAAACACGATACTAAACTTCTGAGCTAAGATAAAACTACTCAGTCCTCGTCCTGGATCCACAGCCTCAGTCCTCGTTCTACAGTCTGAGTCCTCGTTCTACAGTCTGAGTCCTCGTTCTACAGTCTGAGTCCTGGATCCACAGTCTGAGTCCTGGATCCACAGCCTCAGTCCTCGTTCTACAGTCTGAGTCCTCGTTCTACAGTCTGAGTCCTGGATCCACAGTCTGAGTCCTGGATCCACAGCCTCAGTCCTCGTTCTACAGTCTGAGTCCTCGTTCTACAGTCTGAGTCCTGGATCCACAGTCTGAGTCCTGGGTCTACAGCCTCATTCCTCATTCTACAGTCTGAGTAAGTGGGCCGCGCAAGGTCGTCAAAAAATAAAAAAATTTTTTTTAAAATATCCTTTACATTTTATATAATTATTGCATTTTAAATTAATAATACTTTGGTTGTAAAATTAAAATATTGGTGTTAATTATTTAACTTGAATAATCAAATTGTAATCATTTTTGTATTACAAAATGGGGTGCGTCATTTACAAATAAAATAACAAGAAGAGCCTATTTTTAACGTTGTCTTCTTGGTTATTACCTCGGGGGCCGCGCAGACCCGTCACATTGTTTAAAGGAATAGTTCACCGTTTTTACATACTGACATATGTTCTTACCTTAGACTAGTTAATATGTACCTGTCTGGTCTTAGTCCGTGCGCTCTGTCATGCAAACGGAGCAAAAACGGGAGCACAAACGCAGCCTCCTCTGTATACTGTATAGTACTCAAGAGGTAGCTCCCGCTAGAAGCTCCCAAACTCTTCCAAGTGTTCCCTATTAAATGTATATAGTTACGTGACGTGTTACACTGCAAAGTATAGTAACACAGAAATGTAACTGTCGATTTTCTCAGCGGATAAAACGGGTACTATATTGTGAGGCGTAGTAATCTGAGGAGCGCTACGTCCGCGCACTAACTTCTCTCCGGAGACTTCTCTCTCGCTCACTTCCGTCAATAGAAGCAGCGTGACTTGTAGTACGGAGAGAAGTTAGTAGGGGAATAGGGAACACTTGGAAGAGTTTGGTAGCTTCTAGCGGGAGCTACCTTTTGGGTACTATACAGAGGAGGCTGCGTTTGTGCTCCCGTTTTTGCTCCGTTTGCATGACAGAGCGCACGGACTAAGACCAGACAGGTACATATTAACTAGTCTAAGGTAAGAACATATGTCAGTATGTAAAAACGGTGAACTATTCCTTTAAGGGTGCGGCGGTGTTACTGACTTTAGGAATGGCTGCTCTAGACAATGTGGGAGAAGTGTCTTGCCTAAGGACACAAAAACAGTTTTGGCCCTTTGCAGCCGCCCCACTGTGGCACCTGGCAACATGAGGCAAAAGCTTTGAACTTGAATGTGTTAATGTGTTGTTGGAACCTTGCAGCTTTTGTAGTGACTTGGCTTTGGTTAGATCGTCCCCAGGAAGATATTTAAACACGAATACACTGCTATCTCTACACACAAATACATGAAATTGAATTAAACACAATATTAGATGATTGTGTGGCAATCTGTGGAGTTTGCATGTTCTCTCCATACCTTCAGTTCATTTCCCCAAACACCACTGACTTAATCCTTCAACAGCTGAAATCTGACCTCAGCTTTAAACGCGATAAGTGAATAGTTTAATGAACCCGGCCGGGCCCTGGTGAGAGCGGCCTGTGAGAAGCTAAAGCCTTTTATAATGAGTCTGTGTGGTCAGAGAGTCTGGAGGAGGGCCAGGCCTCACCGCAGGAGGCCACAGACCTATGGGACAGAGAGGGCCTGAAGCAGGGAGACAGGCCAGCACATACACACACATATACATATACACACACATATACACATACACACATATATACACGTACACACATATATACACACATATACACACATATACACACACATACACACACATATACATATACACACACATATACATATACACACATATATACTAACATACACACACATATACACATACACACATATATACACACATATATACACACATACACGTTTTTGTTACCTGGTGGGTCCCTTTGACAGGGCCGTTCAGAATGGGACCCATAGACATAATCTTTTTTTACTGGGACTACTTTAAATAATACAAAACAGTCAATAGAAAACAAACAACTCTTTTAAAGGAATTTTATTTTAGATTTTTTTTTCGAATTGCAGTGATTCTATTTTTGACATAGAATTTAATGCCACTCCATGTCCGATGTCTAAGGTCATCTGGTGAGGCATTAATGCAGGCCAGGCCAGGCCAGGCCAGGCAGTGAGACTTCCCAGGGACCTTTCCAGTCTGTATGAAAGGCGTCATGGTCTTCTCCACAGCCTTCACCTCAGATGCAGACCATGGCTTTCTTACACGTTCTAGGGAGAGAAATAAAAATATATTAGCAATATACACTCCCAGGGTTAGGACCAAGCAGCCTGGCTGTAATCCCCCACCTGGTACACTTACCAGAAGGGGCACTGCCACTACCATGGGGTGCATCTGGATGAATGGTTGAAGGTTCTCCGCTTGAAGTTTCTTTTAGCCCGTCCGTTTGTGAGAGGATCTCTACTGCTCTCCCTGTCGCACAGAAAATAAAAATACAAGTGGCCTTTAGGGGAAAAAAATCATACATATTTTAATAATATCAAGAATTACCTTCAGGCTCAATTTGTATCTGGTCGAGGCTCTTTCCTTCGAATTCCGTCACTCTTCCCTGCTCCATGGCCATCAACACTTTGCTGATTTTGGCCAGCTCCAGTGTCCCCTCTGGTAGTCTGTAATATTGTCTGTGGATGCGAATGTCATGGCCGAGGAAGTTGGCAAGTATGTCCATCTCATTCTCTTTCATATTGAGAACTGTAGACATAGTAGCTATGTGCTTTCTAAGTTTGGTTGAGGATAGCATCTCTGGATGCACCGCACCACATTCTTTGGCTACCTGGCGTAGGGAGTCTGATCCCCTGATGTGGGTGTCTGCGCCCGGGCGGGAAAAGAAGTATGGGTTATGGTCAGAGATGGAACAGGCCCTTCTGTTCTCCACCAGCACCTCCATCGAAGCAATCATTTCAGGAGTCAAAAGAACCGGCACTTTCCGACTTCTTTTCCCTTTAATTTCAATGCGTTGAAAATGCTGACACAGCTTTTTCTCAAGTTGGGACAGTCCCAGAGCAATGTCAGAATGGATCCCAGTCTTACTTCTTAAGGTAAAGGCTGTCAGTGGCATCTTTGAAACCTCACCTTCCCTTCTTCGATTGAAAATAATGACCTCACAAAGAGTCAAAACTGCCAGTTTAGACGTTGGCTCACTTATTAGGGTTTGCACATATTCAGGTCGACATACCTCAATATGTGCATGCATGGCTCTAACGTCCTCAGTCAGAGGGAGCAGGTCCGGAGTGTTCCACTTGGCTTGCCGGAGGGTCTGTAGGGCAGCAGAAGAAACACAGACGTCCCACCTCTTCTCAAAAAGCAGCCGGCTTCGTTGGAGGTTTTTAATAAATAGTTCATCAACACAATGCTCCATTTTTGAGTCACATTCAAGAATATCTGCTAGCTTTCTGAGGCTATGGCCGAGTTTGAGGGCCAAGGATGGAGTCTTGTATTGATTTGTTTCCTCATCATATCCAGCCACAGACCTGACTGCATCAATCACATGGTTAAAGTTGGAAGGAATAAAGAAATCCTTAATTGTTTTCAGTTTCCCTGCGGTTTTTGCTTCGTTAATTAACCTACCGACTTCTCTCATTTTCTGCCTAATGTAATCATGCTTTGTCTTATCATGCCCGTGTTTTAAGTACAGGTGCTCTCCGAGTCTCAGAATCCCCTTTTCTGCTTTGACAACACCCGTGACCTCATCCTGATGCATTGCCGAAATTAAAGACCACAGCTTTTTGCTGATGCCCTCCGGTACAGGCTGGGCTA
>OZ035839.1:632984-757984 GCA_964034765.1 Knipowitschia caucasica
ATACACTCACACAAACACACTCACACACACGCTCACACGCACAGTCGAATACACACACACACACAAACACGCACACACACACACGCTCTCACACCTGGGATCAACCCGAAGACACGACTCAATATGGTTTTATGATTCGTAATGAAAACCTGCTTTAGTAATTGAGAAAGAGAGCCTTGAAGTCGTTACGTGCTGTATTTAAAGTTAATTATTGGGCTAATGTGTAAAGTACGTTCAGGATATCATCTTCCAACCCAAACTGCTTCACCATATATTCATATATTTATATTTAAATTACTTTTATAGCATCTCCAGAAAACATTTTGAACAGTGAAATGGTTTGTCACGGCAGAGAGAACAAAAACTTAGTCCCCTTTTATGTATTCATTATGTACTTTGGTCAGCTCCTCCTACTCTCCCATTCACATAAACATGTGCAGATGATGTGACCTCAGGTGTTGTGTGTTTCACGGGTCAATAGTTGTGTAACTGTTGAGCTTTGTATCATTTTCCTGTTTGGAAAATGACCAGACCCAAAACATCTTTCTGTCTCCTCTAGCTGAGCTTTGATCGTTCCACTTTGTCTTTTCTTTCAGATTGTGTTTCAAAATATTATAAAACTTGAAACAACGTGAACCATATTTTAAAAGGAAGAGAATCAAAGTTTTGAGGAAGTCTTTTCGACGCCGTTGTCTGCGCCCACGGCCTCTCGCAGAATCTACACTGAGGGTTCTGGAGCTTTCTCCTCTTGTGCCGTTCATTGATTGCAATTTCACCGACTGTAGAAAAGTGGGGAAAGAACTGGACGTACAAGTGCCGGTCCAAAGGCCAGAGACCGGTTCATTTGGACTTCCAACAGTTTGCACCTGATTTCAGAACTTTATGACTTGTTGAAGCATGACTGAAAAACACAAGTTGTTCCTCCACGGACGAGCCAAAGAACGTCTCCTCCTTCTGTTTATATATTCTTCCACTAAAGCATAGACCGTATATAGATGGACAATGCTGACCCACAAGCACACTGAAGCCCAAAAGGGAAGTGCTCATGGTTGAAGTTTTGCTCCATCTCGCCCTGACTCCTATTGACGTGCATTGAAAAGGAAACCCCTCTGGCTCTCAGGGCTGCAGAGATTAGTGTTTGTCCAAGTCAAGGTAATAAAACTGCATCAATGGCAATAACGTTGTCCAAATGTTCAAAAGTAATCACCAAAACTGTCTTTCTAATGATACATTATTGATGCATAAAACAAGTTATGTTCCCCAGCTTTAACTCCTCAAAGGAAACAGTGCAGTGTTGTGCAGTCAGTAATATACATTCTGTAGTAGACTGTTTCATGATGTTGCTCTGATGAGGTTTTTCCGTTTAGAAAAGCGCCTCAACAAACGTCAGACTGACTGCTCCAGGGTTTTTAATCACTGGAGGTTTTGGTGGTTTTCTAAATGTTTTCTAAATTACAAAAGCAAATATTATCTCTTCCATGTTTGTGTCGAGTGCCACACACAGAGGTGCCCAAAACTCACCAGACAAAACCAGTCTCGTTTGTGGAGGTTGGTTTTTAATTTAAACATATGGACATGTCTGGTCCTGGTCTGAACTGGGCCTATGTCTGGTCCTGGTCTGAACTGGGCCTATGTCTGGTCCTGGTCTGAACTGGGACTATGTCTGGTCCTGGTCTGAACTGAGCTTATTTCTGGTCCTGGTCTGAACTGAGCTTATGTAAGTAAGTAAGTAAGTAAGCTTTATTTATATACCGCCTTTCACAGACCAGAGTCACAAAGCGGTTTTACAATTGTTATTATTTGGGCACTTGTCCTCTCACTCCACACAGGGTTAGGGTTAGGGTTAGGGTTAGGTGAGCCAGTCTGAGCCAGTCTGAGCCAGTCTGAGCCAGTCTGAGCTAGTCTGAGGCAGTCTGAGCCAGTCTGAGCCAGTCTGAGCCAATCTGAGCCAGTCTGAGCCAGTCTGGGGCAGTCTGAGGCAGTCTGAGCCAGTCTGAGCCAGTCTGAGGCAGTCTGAGCCAGTCTGAGCCAGTCTGAGCCAGTCTGAGCCAGTCTGAGCCAGTCTGAGCCAGTCTGAGCCAGTATGGGACATAATAAATGAATGTTGTTAAACTTGTATCATATTTTGCATATTTTAGCTGTATATAAAAAACTAGAAACATGTGTAGATGTTAACTCAGTGTCTTGCTCCAGAAAGAGGATCCAGATAATTTGATCCTTGGTCCAGGTCCGATGTGTTCTGAAAACCTGAACTTGTTGAGTTTTGTTGCTGACAGACAGTGACTGACAGGACACAAACAAAACCCTCTTCACCTTTGGCAGATCCAAAGATCTGAGACGTCTTTTATTGACCTCATTTCAAAAGTACAAAGGACACATGTAAAGCCTAAACTCAGAGGTTACCATGGAGACAAGAGGAGGAAGGACACATGTAAAGCCTAAACTCAGAGGTTACCATGGAGACAAGAGGAGGAAGGACACATGGTTCTCACACTGACCCATGATGAGTATTTGAACACATACTTTATACTTTTAAAAACATTGAGCTGGGTCTGAGCTGGGTCTGAGCTGGGTCTGAGCTGGGTCTGAGCTGGGTCTGAGCTGGGTCTGAGCTGGGTTTAGTGTGACCTCAGAGGAATGTCCAGACTCCACGGGACAAAGAGCTGCACTATGGCAACCCTTAAACACTTACATCTTTATCCTTCTGTCGCTCTGCTCTTTGAAGAACTTCCAATGATCTGTTTTATGAAGTTAGCTTCTCCCTCTTTAGCCCATTTTGGTTTTTAATCACAAAAACAAAGTGATTTAATGCCATTGTGCTGTAAAAATGTACATAAATACATTTAAATACTTCACACACATGGACTGAGGACCATTATTGTGATAATCCATTCATCATGTCATTATTCTGCTGAGGAAGTTCAAGCTCCAGCCACAGGACGACATTCTAAATGATAACTTAAAAATAAAACTGTTTTGTTTGATCCTGGTGTAGTTCTCGAGTCTGCTCCTGATTGGCTCTTTGGTTGCTAGGGCGTTGCTACCCACAGACTTAGCCCCAGATTCCCGCTCATGCTTCTAGTCTAGTCGCAGGTCCTGAGTCTGCACCTCCATATGGGGTCTTTCTGTGTGGAGTTTGCATGTTCTCCCCGTGTCTTCTCCGGTTTCCTCCAGGTGCTGCGGTTTCCCCTACCACTAAAAACACGTAATAGGTCTGGTCCTGTACGACGCCCCATCACTGTGAGGAGAGAGACAAACGTAAAAACAATTGTAAAGCTCTTTGTGACTCTGTCTGTGAAAGGCGCTATATAAATAAACACGACTGAATCAAAAATAACAGATTTATAAATCAGTAAATGTCATAATGTCTTCTGCTGCTGCATGTGAACGCCAGATCCTGTCTTTGAAGCTAAGTAGGGCAGGGCCTGGTACGTACATTGATGGTAGACCTCAGGGAACACCTGGTGCCACAGTGAATGATGCTGTGTAAAGCATCCAAAAGGTGCTATATAAAACCAATGCATCATTATTATTATTATTATTACTGTTATTATTATTATTGTTATTATTATTATTATTGTTATTGTTGTTATTATTATTATTATTATTATTACTGTTATTATTATTATTATTATTATTATTGTTGTTATTATTATTATTATTACTGTTATTATTATTATTATTATTATTATTATCATCATTATTATTATTATTATTATTATTGTTATTATTATTAACATTATTATTATTATTCTTGTTATTATTATTATCACTATTATTATTATTATTATTGTTATTCTTGTTATTATTATTATTATCATAATCATTATTATTATTATTATTGTTATTATTATTGTTATTATTGTTGTTATTATTATTAACATTAATATTATTATTATTGTTATTATTATTATTATCATCATTATTATTATTGTTGTTATTATTAGTACCATCATTATTATTATTATTGTTATTATTATTATTATTATTACTGTTATTATTATTATTGTTGTTATTATTGGTACCATCATTATTATTATTATTGTTATTATTATTATTATTATTACTGTTATTATTATTGTTGTTGTTATTGTTGTATTATTGTGAAAAACAAGCTCTTCTATTCTATTCTTCTTCTGTCTGAATGTGGGGAAGCAGGTCTCTGTAGAATACTGACCCAAACCGAGACCCCTCACTGGACGCCTGTGCCTGGGGTCAGTACAGTCTGATATAATTCTCCACTTGGCAGAAATGGAAACGTATCTTTTTAATGTAACTTTTCGGTCTGTGTTTATCTATCGTTGGGATGTATTCTAATAAGACTGAGGTATATTTGGCCTGTGGCTGTGCTTCTCGCTCTGTTCCCAAGACGGACACAGCTGTCGTCCTGCAGTATTTTGATCCATGAGTGGATGAAGTTTCCCCAAAACTATGAAGCTGTTAATGCAGCTGTAATCTGTTCCGCACGAGTCTGTCTCCGTGTGTTCTGTGTTTTCTTTTGCCTCATTGGACAGAAATACTGCAGGACACGATGGCTTTCCCAGGCACCTGCAGGAAATGGCTTTGTCAGACGTATGCTTCGTTAAAGCCATTCTTCTCCAGGACACTGTAGAATAAAAGCAAAGATGATGTTTTTTATTGATACTCTTTATATTTTCTATTCCCACACTAAAAATTAATTGTAAAAGTTGATATAAACAGAAAAATATAGTCATTTCTGGACCACAAGCCACTACTTTTATAAAGTTCTTGAAACCCTGGGGCCTCTGCACAGATGTGGCCGATGTGTTTATTGTTGTGGAGCAGAAAAGATAGAAAAATATATAAATGTAGCTGTTGTAGTTTATAAACGGGTGCACTTTATAGTCCAAAATGTCATACTAATAACTGCTTATACGTTTACAATATAGAAAGATTTAGGTTTCCTCCGGGCGCTCTGGTTTTCCCCACCATTAAGAATGAGTACATGTAAAATCCTCCAGCTCTGGTCCAAGCCAAGCATCATCATCTGGAGATGGATCCATGGGTCCTGCTCTGGACCGAGGCCTGGAGACGTCCAGGATGGGTCAAATGCAGAAGACACATTTCCCTTTGGAGACGAGAAAGTTTGTCTTCCCCTAAACTCGCAGTAAAGGAGCAGGAAGTAGACTTTGGTAAACCAAATCCATCAACGTTTCTTTGTAGAGCACAAGTATGGACAAGGTCATTCACAAGAGCAATTTAAAAACAAAATTAATCAAAATAAAATAATTTCATAATAAAACAGAGCAGCAGGAGGCCAGTCCCTGTGCTCCTCAGAGTCCCAGCAGGAGGCCAGTCCCTGTGCTCCTCAGAGTCCCAGCAGGAGGCCAGTCCCTGTGCTCCTCAGAGTCCCAGCAGGAGTCCAGTCCCTGTGCTCCTCAGAGTCCCAGCAGGAGGCCAGTCCCTGTGCTCCTCAGAGTCCCAGCAGGAGGCCAGTCCCTGTGCTCCCCAGAGTCCCAGCAGGAGGCCAGTCCCTGTGCTCCTCAGAGTCCTAGCAGGAGGTCAGTCCCTGTGCTCCTCAGAGTCCCAGCAGGAGTCTAGTCCCTGTGCTCCTCAGAGTCCCAGCAGGAGGCCGGTCCCTGTGCTCCTCAGAGTCCCAGCAGGAGGCCAGTCCCTGTGCTCCTCAGAGTCCCAGCAGGAGTCTAGTCCCTGTGCTCCTCAGAGTCCCAGCAGGAGGCCGGTCCCTGTGCTCCTCAGAGTCCCAGCAGGAGGCCAGTCCCTGTGCTCCTCAGAGTCCCAGCAGGAGGCCAGTCCCTGTGCTCCTCAGAGTCCCAGCAGGAGGCCGGTCCCTGTGCACCTCAGAGTCCCAGCAGGAGGCCGGTCCCTGTGACTTCCAGTCTGTTTCATATTTGAACTGCAGCAGTTGATAAATGTCACTCAGCACCATTCTGCGGTTTCTCGGTAACATGCAGCACATTTGGCCCGTGTTGTGAAAGTGCATGAACAGCCGTCTCCAGATGGGACGCTCACACACTAATCCTAATGTGCTGCGGGCGCGAGTTTGACGCCGGGAAGAAGTGGTCTCCAAGGGCAACACTTCTTTGTCTGACGGCCATTTTCTTTGAGATCATGTTTTAGATTCAGACTGTTGGGTCCAGGGGCCTCTGTCCTGTTGTTACCTAGAGCCACTCTCTGGGACAATATTAAGGGCATTCCTGGGACACGCAAGACACGAAAGACAGACCACCACTATCCTTGTGTTCTGTAAAATTGGCAAAAAAATGAACAATTCAAAACCTAAACCTTGAATGGTCAAATCACCGTGGAAAGGCTGAAAGTGTTGAACCGTTGTAAATACCTGACTATGTTCTATTTCAGGTCATGTCATTAAAGCCCCAATCAACTCAAAATGACTCAAAAGCCTCTTACAAAATAATGTCTTGCTAAAAATGCTGTAACCTTGGTTTTCTGCAGGGATAGAATGATTGAACTTTCTATTTGGCCAAAGTAAAAACACTGCAGCTGTTCACTGCTCTACACCTCCAGCAGAAACACATCCATAAGAACAGAAGAACATACATTATAAAACTTATACACTTTTAAACAATTCACAAGTCACATTCAGGGACAGTGAGGAAATCCCACGTCACGTTTGAAGTACCCTAGAAACAACTTGTTCGAGGCGAGCACCGAGGATCCAAGATGATCCAAGATTATCCAAGATGATCCAAGATGATCCAAGATGATCCATGATGATCCAAGATGATCCAAGATGATCCATGATGATCCAAGATGATCCATGATGATCCATGATGATCCAAGAGGATCCAAGATGATCCAAGAGGATCCAAGAGGATCCAAGATGATCCATGATGATCCAAGATGATCCAAGATGATCCAAGATGATCCAAGATGATCCAAGATGATCCAAGATGATCCAAGAGGATCCAAGAGGATCCAAGAGGATCCAAGAGGATCCAAGAGGATCCAAGAGGATCCAAGATGATCCAAGATGATCCAAGATGATCCAAGATGATCCAAGATGATCCAAGAGGATCCAAGAGGATCCAAGAGGATCCAAGATGATCCAAGATGATCCAAGATGATCCATGATGATCCAAGATGATCCATGATGATCCAAGAGGATCCAAGAGGATCCAAGAGGATCCATGATGATCCAAGATGATCCAAGATGATCCAAGATGATCCATGATGATCCATGATGATCCAAGATGATCCATGATGATCCATGATGATCCAAGATGATCCAAGAGGATCCAAGATGATCCATGATGATCCAAGATGATCCAAGATGATCCAAGATGATCCAAGATGATCCAAGATGATCCAAGAGGATCCAAGAGGATCCAAGATGATCCATGATGATCCAAGATGATCCATGATGATCCATGATGATCCAAGAGGATCCAAGATGATCCATGATGATCCATGATGATCCAAGATGATCCAAGATGATCCAAGATGACCCATGATGATCCAAGATGATCCAAGATGATCCAAGATGATCCAAGATGATCCAAGATGGCGTCCTGTTGAATGAATGGTCTGGGCATCGTCTGGTCCTCCCGGTTCTGTGCAGTGGATGAGTTCCCATGATGCTTTGCACCAAATACGTGTGTGTGGCTCTCATGCACGTGCACAGAGGGGCTCGGCCGCGCTCTAACCAATCAGAGGGCAGCGTTCTGACCAATCAGAGGGCAGCATTCTGACCAGAGCAGAGTTAAAGCGGGAGACGATCGATGTGTGGTACCAAAATTTGGATTTAAAGAAAACTAAAGAATTTTCTCTTCAAGTTCTCTGTCAGGTTCTCTGTCAGGTTCTCTGTAGTAGTAAGTAGTAATCTTTATTTATATACCGCCTTTTCACTGCACATCGAAGTCTCAAAGCGGTTTACAATTGTTATTATTTTTGGGCATTAGTCTCTGACTCCACACAGAGATGGGAGCGGGGTCGCCAGTACAGGAGGCACATGCCAGACCTATTGTACATATTTTTAGTGGTAGGGGAAACCGGAGCACCCGGAGGAAACCTACGCAGACACAGGGAGAACATGCAAACTCCACTCAGAAAGGCCCTGGTCCGACCGGGATTCCAACCCAAGACCTTCTTGCTGAGAGGCGAGAGTGCTATCCACTCAGCCACCGTGCCGCCACAAGGTGTAGGTTCTCTGTAGGTTCTCTGTCAGGTTCTCTGTCAGGTTCTCTGTCAGGTTCTCTGTAGGTTCTCTGTCAGGTTCTCTGTCAGGTTCTCTGTCAGGTTCTCTGTAGGTTCTCTGTCAGGTTCTCTGTAGGTTCTCTGTCAGGTTCTCTGTAGGTTCTCTGTCAGGTTCTATGTAGGTTCTATGTAGGTTCTCTGTCAGGTTCTCTGTAGGTTCTCTGTCAGGTTCTCTGTCAGGTTCTCTGTCAGGTTCTCTGTAGGTTCTCTGTCAGGTTCTCTGTAGGTTCTCTGTCAGGTTCTCTGTAGGTTCTCTGTCAGGTTCTATGTAGGTTCTCTGTCAGGTTCTCTGTAGGTTCTCTGTCAGGTTCTCTGTAGGTTCTCTGTCAGGTTCTCTGTCAGGTTCTGTCAGGTTCTCTGAGTCTCTGTCAGGTTCTCTGTAGGTTCTCTGTCAGGTTCTGTAGGTTCTCTGTAGGTTCTCTGTCAGGTTCTCTGTAGGTTCTCTGTCAGGTTCTCTGTCAGGTTCTGTAGGTTCTCTGTAGGTTCTCTGTAGGTTCTCTGTCAGGTTCTCTGTAGGTTCTCTGTCAGGTTTCTGTAGGTTCTCTGTCAGGTTCTATGTAGGTTCTATGTAGGTTCTCTGTCAGGTTCTCTGTAGGTTCTCTGTCAGGTTCTCTGTCAGGTTCTCTGTCAGGTTCTCTGTAGGTTCTCTGTCAGGTTCTCTGTCAGGTTCTCTGTCAGGTTCTCTGTAGGTTCTCTGTCAGGTTCTCTGTAGGTTCTCTGTCAGGTTCTCTGTAGGTTCTCTGTCAGTTTCTGTAGGTTCTATGTAGGTTCTCTGTCAGTTCTCTGTAGGTTCTCTGTCAGGTTCTCTGTCAGGTTCTCTGTCAGGTTCTCTGTAGGTTCTCTGTCAGTTCTCTGTAGTTCTCTGTAGGTTCTCTGTAGTTCTCTGTCAGGTTCTCTGTCAGGTTCTATGTAGGTTCTATGTAGGTTCTCTGTCAGGTTCTCTGTAGGTTCTCTGTCAGGTTCTCTGTCAGGTTCTCTCTCAGGTTCTCTGTAGGTTCTCTGTAGGTTCTCTGTAGGTTCTCTGTCAGGTTCTCTGTCAGGTTCTCTGTCAGGTTCTCGGAAGGTTCTCTGTCAAGTTCTCTGTCAGGTTCTCTGTAGGTTCTCTGTAGGTTCTCTGTCAGGTTCTCTGTTCTCTATCAGGTTCTCTGTCAAGTTCTCTGTCAGGTTCTCTGTAGGTTCTCTGTAGGTTCTCTGTCAAGTTCTCTGTCAGGTTCTCTGTAGGTTCTCTGTCAGGTTCTTTGTCAGGTTCTCTGTAGGTTCTCTGTAGGTTCTCTGTCAGGTTCTCTGTCAGGTTCTCTGTCAGGTTCTCTGTCAGGTTCTCTGTCAGGTTCTCTGCAGGTTCTCTGTCAGGTTCTCTGTAGGTTCTCTGTCAGGTTCTCTGTAGGTTCTCTGTCAGGTTCTTTGTCAGGTTCTCTGTCAGGTTCTCTGTAGGTTCTCTGTCAGGTTCTCTGTCAGGTTTTCTGTCAGGTTCTCTGTCAGGTTCTCTGTAGGTTCTCTGTAGGTTCTCTGTCAGGTTCTCTGTCAGGTTCTCTGTCAGGTTCTATGTAGGTTCTCTGTCAGGTTCTCTGTCAGGTTCTCTGCAAGTTCTCTGTCAGGTTCTCTGTCAGGTTCTCTGTCAGGTTCTCTGTAGGTTCTCTGTCAGGTTCTCTGTCAGGTTCTCTGTCAGGTTCTCTGTCAGGTTCTCTGTCAGGTTCACTGTCAGGTTCTTTGTCAGGTTCTCTGTCAGGTTCTCTGTAGGTTCTCTGTCAGGTTCTCTGTCAGGTTCTCTGTCAGGTTCTCTGTAAGGTTCTATGTAGGTTCTCTGTCAGGTTCTCTGTCAGGTTCTCTGCAGGTTCTCTGTCAGGTTCTCTGTCAGGTTCTCTGTAGGTTCTCTGTCAGGTTCTCTGTCAGGTTCTCTGTCAGGTTCTATGTAGGTTCTCTGTCAGGTTCTCTGTCAGGTTCTCTGCAGGTTCTCTGTCAGGTTCTCTGTCAGGTTCTCTGCAGGTTCTCTGCAGGTTCTCTGTCAGGTTCTCTGTCAGGTTCTCTGTCAGGTTCTCTGTCAGGTTCTCTGTCAGGTTCTCTGTCAGGTTCTCTGCAGGTTCTCTGTCAGGTTCTCTGTCAGGTTCTCTGCAGGTTCTCTGCAGGTTCTCTGTCAGGTTCTCTGTCAGGTTCTCTGTCAGGTTCTCTGTCAGGTTCTCTGTCAGGTTCTCTGTAGGTTCTCTGTCAGGTTCTCTGTAGGTTCTCTGTCAGGTTCTATGTAGGTTCTATGTAGGTTCTCTGTCAGGTTCTCTGTAGGTTCTCTGTCAGGTTCTCTGTCAGGTTCTCTGTCAGGTTCTCTGTAGGTTCTCTGTCAGGTTCTCTGTAGGTTCTCTGTCAGGTTCTCTGTAGGTTCTCTGTCAGGTTCTATGTAGGTTCTATGTAGGTTCTCTGTCAGGTTCTCTGTAGGTTCTCTGTCAGGTTCTCTGTCAGGTTCTCTCTCAGGTTCTCTGTAGGTTCTCTGTAGGTTCTCTGTAGGTTCTCTGTCAGGTTCTCTGTCAGGTTCTCGGAAGGTTCTCTGTCAAGTTCTCTGTCAGGTTCTCTGTAGGTTCTCTGTAGGTTCTCTGTCAGGTTCTCTGTCAGGTTCTCTGTAGGTTCTCTGTCAAGTTCTCTGTCAGGTTCTCTGTAGGTTCTCTGTCAGGTTTCTTTGTCAGGTTCTCTGTAGGTTCTCTGTAGGTTCTCTGTCAGGTTCTCTGTCAGGTTCTCTGTCAGGTTCTCTGTCAGGTTCTCTGTCAGGTTCTCTGTTAGGTTCTCTGTCAGGTTCTCTGTTAGGTTCTCTGTCAGGTTCTCTGTAGGTTCTCTGTCAGGTTCTCTGTAGGTTCTCTGTCAGGTTCTTTGTCAGGTTCTCTGTCAGGTTCTCTGTCAGGTTCTCTGTAGGTTCTCTGTCAGGTTCTCTGTCAGGTTTTCTGTCAGGTTCTCTGTCAGGTTCTCTGTAGGTTCTCTGTAGGTTCTCTGTCAGGTTCTCTGTCAGGTTCTCTGTCAGGTTCTATGTAGGTTCTCTGTCAGGTTCTCTGTCAGGTTCTCTGCAAGTTCTCTGTCAGGTTCTCTGTCAGGTTCTCTGTCAGGTTCTCTGTAGGTTCTCTGTCAGGTTCTCTGTCAGGTTCTCTGTCAGGTTCTCTGTCAGGTTCACTGTCAGGTTCTTGTAGGTCTCTGGTTCTCTGTCAGGTTCTCTGTAGGTTCTCTGTCAGGTTCTTTGTCAGGTTCTCTGTCAGGTTCTCTGTCAGGTTCTATGTAGGTTCTCTGTCAGGTTCTCTGTCAGGTTCTCTGCAGGTTCTCTGTCAGGTTCTCTGTCAGGTTCTCTGTAGGTTCTCTGTCAGGTTCTCTGTCAGGTTTTCTGTCAGGTTCTCTGTCAGGTTCTCTGTAGGTTCTCTGTAGGTTCTCTGTCAGGTTCTCTGTCAGGTTCTCTGTCAGGTTCTATGTAGGTTCTCTGTCAGGTTCTCTGTCAGTTTCTCTGCAAGTTCTCTAGATTCTCTGTCAGGTTCTCTGTAGGTTCTCTGTCAGGTTCTCTGTCAGGTTCTCTGTCAGGTTCTCTGTCAGGTTCTCTGTCAGGTTCACTGTCAGGTTCTTTGTCAGGTTCTCTGTCAGGTTCTCTGTCAGGTTCTCTGTCAGGTTCTCTGTCAGGTTCTCTGTCAGGTTCTCTGTAGGTTCTATGTAGGTTCTCTGTCAGGTTCTCTGTCAGGTTCTCTGCAGGTTCTCTGTCAGGTTCTCTGTCAGGTTCTCTGTCAGGTTCTCTGTCAGGTTCTCTGTCAGGTTCTCTGTCAGGTTCTCTGTCAGGTAGGTTCTCTGTCAGGTTCTCTGTCAGGTTCTCTGTCAGGTTCTCTGTCAGGTTCTCTGTCAGGTTCTCTGCAGGTTCTCTGCAGGTTCTCTGTCAGGTTCTCTGTCAGGTTCTCTGTCAGGTTCTCTGTCAGGTTCTCTGTCAGGTTCTCTGTCAGGTTCTCTGCAGGTTCTCTGTCAGGTTCTCTGTCAGGTTCTCTGCAGGTTCTCTGCAGGTTCTCTGTCAGGTTCTCTGTCAGGTTCTCTGTCAGGTTCTCTGTAGGTTCTCTGTCAGGTTCTCTGTAGGTTCTCTGTCAGGTTCTCTCTGTAGGTTCTCTGTCAGGTTCTATGTAGGTTCTATGTAGGTTCTCTGTCAGGTTCTCTGTCAGGTTCTCTGTCAGGTTCTCTGTCAGGTTCTCTGTCAGGTTCTCTGTAGGTTCTCTGTCAGGTTCTCTGTAGGTTCTCTGTCAGGTTCTCTGTAGGTTCTCTGTCAGGTTCTATGTAGGTTCTATGTAGGTTCTCTGTCAGGTTCTCTGTAGGTTCTCTGTCAGGTTCTCTGTCAGGTTCTCTCTCAGGTTCTCTCTGTAGGTTCTCTGTAGGTTCTCTGTAGGTTCTCTGTCAGGTTCTCTGTCAGGTTCTCTGTCAGGTTCTCGGAAGGTTCTCTGTCAAGTTCTCTGTCAGGTTCTCTGTAGGTTCTCTGTAGGTTCTCTGTCAGGTTCTCTGTCAGGTTCTCTGTAGGTTCTCTGTCAAGTTCTCTGTCAGGTTCTCTGTAGGTTCTCTGTCAGGTTCTTTGTCAGGTTCTCTGTAGGTTCTCTTAGGTTCTGTAGGTTCTCTGTCAGGTTCTCTGTCAGGTTCTCTGTCAGGTTCTCTGTCAGGTTCTCTGTCAGGTTCTCTGTTAGGTTCTCTGTCAGGTTCTCTGTAGGTTCTCTGTCAGGTTCTCTGTAGGTTCTCTGTCAGGTTCTCTGTCAGGTTCTCTGTCAGGTTCTCTGTCAGGTTCTCTGTCAGGTTCTCTGTCAGGTTCTCTGTAGGTTCTCTGTCAGGTTCTCTGTCAGGTTTTCTGTCAGGTTCTCTGTCAGGTTCTCTGTAGGTTCTCTGTAGGTTCTCTGTCAGGTTCTCTGTCAGGTTCTCTGTCAGGTTCTATGTAGGTTCTCTGTCAGGTTCTCTGTCAGGTTCTCTGCAAGTTCTCTGTCAGGTTCTCTGTCAGGTTCTCTGTCAGGTTCTCTGTAGGTTCTCTGTCAGGTTCTCTGTCAGGTTCTCTGTCAGGTTCTCTGTCAGGTTCACTGTCAGGTTCTTTGTCAGGTTCTCTGTCAGGTTCTCTGTAGGTTCTCTGTCAGGTTCTTTGTCAGGTTCTCTGTCAGGTTCTCTGTCAGGTTCTATGTAGGTTCTCTGTCAGGTTCTCTGTCAGGTTCTCTGCAGGTTCTCTGTCAGGTTCTCTGTCAGGTTCTCTGTAGGTTCTCTGTCAGGTTCTCTGTCAGGTTCTCTGTCAGGTTCTATGTAGGTTCTCTGTCAGGTTCTCTGTCAGGTTCTCTGCAGGTTCTCTGTCAGGTTCTCTGTCAGGTTCTCTGCAGGTTCTCTGCAGGTTCTCTGTCAGGTTCTCTGTCAGGTTCTCTGTCAGGTTCTCTGTCAGGTTCTCTGTCAGGTTCTCTGCAGGTTCTCTGTCAGGTTCTCTGTCAGGTTCTCTGCAGGTTCTCTGTCAGGTTCTCTGTCAGGTTCTCTGTCAGGTTCTCTGTAGGTTCTCTCTCAGGTTCTCTGTCAGGTTCTCTGTCAGGTTCTCTGTAGGTTCAGGTTCTCTGTCAGGTTCTCTGTCAGGTTCTCTGTCAGGTTCTCTGCAGGTTCTCTGTCAGGTTCTCTGTCAGGTTCTCTGCAGGTTCTCTGCAGGTTCTCTGTCAGGTTCTCTGCAGGTTCTCTGTAGGTTCTCTGTCAGGTTCTCTGTCAGGTTCTCTGTAGGTTCTCTGTCAGGTTCTCTGTCAGGTTCTCTGTCAGGTTCTCTGTCAGGTTCTCTGCAGGTTCTCTGTCAGGTTCTCTGTCAGGTTCTCTGCAGGTTCTCTGTAGGTTCTCTGTCAGGTTCTCTGTCAGGTTCTCTGTCAGGTTCTCTGTAGGTTCTCTGTCAGGTTCTCTGTCAGGTTCTCTGTCAGGTTCTCTGTCAGGTTCTCTGTAGGTTCTCTGTCAGGTTCTCTGTCAGGTTCTCTGTCAGGTTCTCTGTCAGGTTCTCTGCAGGTTCTCTGTCAGGTTCTCTGTCAGGTTCTCTGCAGGTTCTCTGTAGGTTCTCTGTCAGGTTCTCTGTAGGGTCTCTCTCGTCAGGTTCTCTGTCAGGTTCTCTGTCAGGTTCTCTGTAGGTTCTCTGTCAGGTTCTCTGTCAGGTTCTCTGCAGGTTCTCTGTCAGGTTCTCTGTCAGGTTCTCTGCAGGTTCTCTGTAGGTTCTCTGTCAGGTTCTCTGTCAGGTTCTCTGTCAGGTTCTCTGTCAGGTTCTCTGTAGGTTCTCTGTCAGGTTCTCTGTCAGGTTCTCTGTCAGGTTCTCTGTAGGTTCTCTGTCAGGTTCTCTGTCAGGTTCTCTGTCAGGTTCTCTGTCAGGTTCTCTGCAGGTTCTCTGTCAGGTTCTCTGTCAGGTTCTCTGCAGGTTCTCTGCAGGTTCTCTGTCAGGTTCTCTGCAGGTTCTCTGTAGGTTCTCTGTCAGGTTCTCTGTCAGGTTCTCTGTCAGGTTCTCTGTAGGTTCTCTGTCAGGTTCTCTGTCAGGTTCTCTGTCAGGTTCTCTGTCAGGTTCTCTGGATGCTAGTCACACAGTCCATCAGTCTGTGGCTCTGATGCTATGCTAGTCACACAGTCCATCAGTCTGTGACTCTGATGCTATGCTAGTCACACAGTTAAATACATCAGGAATCCATATTACATTTTGCACCAACACTTATTTTAGTTTATTTGACCAATCTTGGATGAACATTGTTTCATAAAGGGTCAATAGTTTAGGATAAGGAACAATTATTCTGATTCTCAAAAGAGAATCATAATTGTTTTTATTTCCATTGTAACAAAAGGCACAAAACAGGAAATTATTTTGCAAATAAATTTACAAAATCCAATGTAAAATAGGACTTCCTGTTTAGTTGTTGAGGTAAACCCAGGATTCAAATTCACATGTTGTGTGTCGTGTTGTGTGTCGTGTGTGTGTCATGTGTGTTACTAATGATGATGTTGTGTTGCAGTGTGGCTGGGGATCATGCTGCCGGTGTTAGGAGTCAAGTCTCTGTCTTCATATGCTCTTGCGTATTTGGAAAGGCTTCTCTTGTACGTCACCTCCATAACTTACTTTTGTTTAGAGTATAAAGTGCGTTCTATTTCATCCCTCCTGACCACCAGAGGGCGGTGCATAGCACTGAATGTTCTCTTCACGCATGCGTAGGGAACATTCAGTGCTATGCACCGCCCTCTGGTGGTCAGGAGATTCATAGAACCGTGGTTACACACGTAACCTCAGTTTTACAGCTTTAGAACAAACAGCTGCTAAATCATGGATTGTGTTAAATGAAAGTTATTTTTAGATTGTATCCCAGCGATAAATGAGTCTTTGATGTGTTTGATGTTTATTATAATAGTGTTTTATTTTTTTCTTCAGACTTCATGCAAACCTCACAAAGGGCTTTGGCATCATGGGCCCTAAAGAGTTCTTTCCTTTACTGGACTTTGCCTTCATGCCTAAAAACGCCCTGTCATCGAGGTAACCACTGATTCAGCAGAAAATCAGAATCAGAATCAGAATCAGAATCATTTTTATTGCCAACGTAAGTAACGGGAGGTCACAGACTTGGAAATTGCTTTGGCTCAGTGCAACAGTCAAAAAGAGATAATAAAAATAAGAATAAAAAACACTTCTAAAGAATAAATTTAAATTTAAAATAGAGTTACAGTTACTATTTACAATATACAAGTGCACATGGTGCACACAATGTAAGGTGACAGCAGTACAGTGAAGTAAAGTGACGTATGATGGGCAGTAAAGTGACTTTATAAAGGGCGGGGGGACAGGTTAAGAAGTGTTCAAGAGTCCAACAGCAGAGGGGAAGAAACTGTTCTTGTGGCGGGAGGTTCTAGTCCTGATGGACCGCAGCCTCCTGCCTGAGGGGAGTGGTTGGAATAGTCCATGTGCAGGGTGAGAGGGGTCGGCTGTGATACGACCAGCCCGGCCTCGAGCTCGGGCGACGTACAGGTCCTGCAGCGATGGAAGGCTGCGGCCGATCACTTCCTCTGCAGAGCGCACAATGCGCTGTAGTCTCTGTTTGTCCCTGACTGTGGCTCCAGCGAACCACACGGTGATGGAGGAGGTGAGGATGGACTCGATGATGGCCGTGTAGAACTGCACCAACATCTGTGCAGGCAGCTTGGCTTTCCTGAGCTGCCGCAGGAAGTACATCCTCTGCTGGGCCTTCTTGATGAGGGAGCTGATGGTCGGCTCCCACTTGAGGTCCTGGGTGATGGTGGTGCCCAGGAAACGGAAGGACTCCACAGAGGTGATGGGGGAGTCCATCACGGAGGGTGGGGGCGGGGGGACAGTGCTCTTCCTGAAGTCCACAATCATCTCCACTGTCTTCTGGGCGTTCAGCTCCAGGTTGTTACCACTGCACCAGGACACCAGCCGGTCCACCTCCCTCCTGTAGGCGGACTCATCGTTGTTGGAGATGAGTCCAATGAGGGTGGTGTCGTCCGCGAACTTGATCAGCTTCACGGAGTCGTGGCTGGAGGTGCAGTGGTTGGTGTACAGGGAGAAGAGCAGGGGAGAAAGAACACAGCCCTGTGGGGCTCCTGTATTTATAATCCGAGAGTCCGAGACATTCTTCCCCAGACGCACTCGCTGCTTCCTGTCCGTCAGGAAGTCAGTGATCCACCTGCAGGTGGAATCGGGCACGTTGAGCTGGGAGAGCTTGTCCTGGAGCAGGGATGGCAGGATTGTGTTGAAGGCAGAGCTGAAGTCCACGAACAGGACCCTGGCGTAGGTCCCGGGGAGTCCAGGTGCTGTAGGATGTGGTGGAGGGCCAGGTTAATGGCGTCGTCTACAGATCTGTTGGCTCTGTAGGCGAACTGCAGGGGGTCCAGGAGGGGGGAGGTGAGGGACTTGAGATGGGAGAGAACCAGGCGTTCAAATGACTTCATGACGACAGACGTAAGTGCTACAGGTCTGTAGTCATTGAGTCCTGTGATCCTGGGCTTCTTCGGGACGGGGACAATGATGGAGGATTTGAAGCAGGCCGGGACATGGCAGGACTGCAGAGAGGAGTTGAAAATGTCCGTGAACACAGGAGTAAGCTCACTGGCGCAGTGTCTCAGAGTGGCCGGAGACACGTGGTCCGGGCCAGGAGCTTTGCGGGGGTGCAGCCTCAGGAAAATAACGTTTGTATCACCGTCGCTATAGCAACGCTTTGATCTTTGCCATATCAAAGCGTAAACATGTATTTCTAGTTCATAAAAAGTGCCAAGAGCCAAAATCTGTCATAAAATCATTCATCAAAAACAGGTTGTTTTTCTAATAACTCGTTAGAAACTGGACCAGCTCAATGTGATAGAAAGAGATGTTCACCACACGTTAGAGCCACAGTTTCATGTAGCTGTGGAGATACATATATATATATATATATTATATATATATGTATATATATAAGTATTGTCTGTGCAGTTTGCAGGAGCAGCTGCGGCGGCTTTACCCTCGGTTAAAGGTCCTGGCGTTCGGAGCAAAGCCAGAGTCCACGCTGCACACGTACCTGCCGTCGTTTCTGTCCCGGGCCACGCCGCACTGTCCTGACGACATGAAGAGAGAGGTGAGTCTGCTGAGAGTCTGCTTCTATGAGGTCTAGAGGCCCAGGTCTAGAGGCCCAGGTCTAGAGGCCCAGGTCTAGAGGCCCAGGTCTAGAGGCCCAAGTCTAGAGGCCCAGGTCTAGAGGCCCAGGTCTAGAGGCCCAGGTCTAGAGGCCCAGGTCTAGAGGCCCAGGTCTAGAGGCAGAGTCCTGGATCTATGGCTCCTATGTGTTTGTTGTTGTGTTGTTGTGATATGACCCTGTGTGTTGTGTGTTGCAGCTCCTCTGTATGTGTTATAACCCTGTACCCTGTGTGTTGTGTGTTGCACTGTTGTGTTATAACCCTGTACCTTGTGTGTTGTGTGTTGCAGCTCCTGTGCAGTATGACCGAGTGCTTGCGTGTGGATGCACAGAGTCTGGGAGTTTGGAGACAGCTTTACACTAAACACTTACCACAGTCCAGGTACGCTGCACAGTCTGCTGTTGCTCTAACTGAACCTGTGTCACATGACCATGATCTCCTCTGTCACATGACCATGATCTCCTCTGTCACATGACCATGATCTCCTCTGTCACATGACCATGATCTCCTCTGTCACATGACCATGATCTCCTCTGTCACATGACCATGATCTCCTCTGTCACATGACCATGATCTCCTCTGTCACATGACCATGATCTCCTCTGTCACATGACCATGATCTCCTCTGTCACATGACCATGATCTCCTCTGTCACATGACCATGATCTCCTCTGTCACATGACCATGATCTCCTCTGTCACATGACCATGATCTCCTCTGTCACATGACCATGATCTCCTGTCACATGACCATGATCTCCTCTGTCACATGACCATGATCTCCTCTGTCACATGACCATGATCTCCTCTGTCACATGACCATGATCTCCTCTGTCACATGACTGATCTCATGCCTCACATGACCATGATCTCCTCTGTCACATGACCATGATCTCCTCTGTCACATGACCATGATCTCCTCTGTCACATGACCATGATCTCCTCTGTCACATGACCATGATCTCCTCTGTCACATGATCATGATCTCCTCTGTCACATGACCATGATCTCCTCTGTCACATGACCATGATCTCCTCTGTCACACATGACCATGATCTCCTCTGTCATGACATGCCATGACCATGATCTCCTCTGTCACATGACTGACCATGATCTCCTCTGTCACATGACCATGATCTCCTCTGTCACATGACCATGATCTCCTCTGTCACATGACCATGATCTCCTCTCTGCACATGACCATGATCTCCTCTGTCACATGACCATGATCTCCTCTGTCACATGACCATGATCTCCTCTGTCACATGACCATGATCTCCTCCCATCATGATTCTCTCTGCACAGACATGATTCCTGTCACATACAGATCTCCTCTGTCACATGACCATGATCTCCTCTGTCACATGACCATGATCTCCTCTGTCACATGACCATGATCTCCTCTGTCACATGACCATGATCTCCTCTGTCACATGACCATGATCTCCTCTGTCACATGACCATGATCTCCTCTGTCACATGACCATGATCTCCTCTGTCACATGATCATGATCTCCTCTGTCACATGATCATGATCTCCTCTGTCACATGACCATGATCTCCTCTGTCACATGACCATGATCTCCTCTGTCACATGACCATGATCTCCTCTGTCACATGACCATGATCTCCTCTGTCACATGACCATGATCTCCTCTGTCACATGACCATGATCTCCTCTGTCACATGACCATGATCTCCTCTGTCACATGACCATGATCTCCTCTGTCACATGACCATGATGTCCTCTGTCCACAGTCTGCTGTTGAACCACTTACTGAAGTCCTGGAAGACCCTCCCACCAAAGGTTTGTTAGTCTCTGTTCACATAAACCTCCTACAGAGGTGTGATCATGGATGTATTCACGACTCTCACGTCTCTTCAGCTGAGGAAAAACCTTGGAGAAACTATCCAGTCCTTCAGAGTGACAAATGAGGAGATGAAGGGCAGCATCGAGTCTGAGGAGCTCCAAGAATGTAGTCATCTTTGTCAGGTGAGACTCGGACCAGACCAACCATCAGGGTTAATACTGTGTTCTGTGATGTCACATGTGGAAACATACACTGTATGTCGTAACTGCCGGAGGATCGACCACTACTCAGGAAGACCTCTGTTGTTAGAGCTCCCCCTAGGGTCTGGGAGGGGGATTTACACACAGCTCTCCAGTGTGTTTATGTGAACAGCAGACAGCCGATCAGAGAGAGCAGAGAAATGCACAGGACATGTTTTATGTGATTGTTGTCAGAGCAGCCACTTATTTATTTATTATTTTTAGTAGGAATGGTCTTGTCAAAATAGATTGGATTCACCAGAGGGCTTTGATCATCACGAGTCAACAGGGCTTTGTTTTGTTCATTTTTGAGTCATTGGAGAAACGATCCTATGACACACCACCAGCTGAGACAAAAAACACACTCTGAGAATAACTTTGTTTATAAAAGCTCCAAGTGTGTTGAAGAGTCAAACAAACGAGCACCGAGAGAAAAGTTATTTTCTTTGGACCAATTAGATTCAGTTTAGATAAATATATACTTTATTGATCCCAAAAGAAATTGTGTATTGGTCCCTAGCTCTCAAACAGACAATCATACACACGTACAGTCACACACACGTACAGTCACACACACATACAGTCATACACAAATACAGTCACACACACATACAGTCATACACAAATACAGTCATACACACATAGAGTCATATACAAATACAGTCATATACAAATACAGTCATACACACATAGTCATACACAAATACAGTCATACACAAATACAGTCATACACAAATACAGTCATACACAAATACAGTCATACACAAATACAGTCATACACAAATACAGTCATACACAAATACAGTCATACACAAATACAGTCATACACACATAGTCATACACAAATACAGTCATATACAAATACAGTCATACACACATAGTCATACACACATACAGTCATACACAAATACAGTCATACACACATACAGTCATACACACGTACAGTCATACACAAATACAGTCATATACAAATACAGTCATACACACATAGTCATACACAAATACAGTCATACACACATACAGCCATACAGTCATACACAAATACAGTCATACACACGTACAGTCACACACACATACAGTCACACACACAGTCATACACACATACAGTCATACACAAATACAGTCATACACAAATACAGTCATACACACATACAATCATACACACATACAACCATACACACATACAACCATACACACATACAACCATACACACATACAACCATACACACATACAATCATACACACGTACAGTCATACACACGTACAGTCATACACAAATACAGTCATACACACACACACATACAATCATATACACATACAATCATACACACATATAATCATACAAACATACAATCATACACACATACAGTCACACACACATACACACATAGTCACACACACATACAGCCATACACAAATACAGTCATACACACATACAACCATACACACATACAACCATACACACATACAACCATACACACATACAACCATACACACATACAGTCATACACACGTACAGTCATACACATATACAATCACACACACATACAGTCATACACAAATACAGTCACACACACACACATACAATCATATACACATACAATCATACACACATATAATCATACACACATACCGTCACATACACACATACAGTCACACACACATACAGTCATACACAAATACAGTCATACACAAATACAATCACACACACATACAATCATATACACATACAATCATACACACATACAATCATACACACATACAATCATACACACATATAACCATACACACATACAGTCATACACACATACAGTCATACACACATACAGTCATACACACGTACAGTCATACACACGTACAGTCATACACACGTACAGTCATACACACGTACAATCATACACACGTACAGTCATACACACGTACAACCATACACACGTACAACCATACACATGTACAACCATACACACGTACAATCACACACACGTACAATCACACACACGTACAATCATACACACGTACAATCATACACACATACAATCACACACACATACAATCACACACACACACAGTCTTACACACATACAATCACACACACATACAATCACACACACACACAGTCTTACACACGTACAGTCATACACACGTACAGTCATACATTCATACACACATACAGTCATACACACATACAGTCACACACACATACAGTCACACACACACATACAATCATACATTCATACACACATACAATCATACATTCATACACACATACAGTCATACACACATACAGTCACACACACATACAATCACACACACATACACACATACAGTCACACACACATACAGTCATACACACATACAGTCACACACACATACAGTCACACACACATACAATCATAATGTGTGTGTGACTCCCCCCTCCTCCTCCTCCCTGCTCCTCCCTCCTCCTCCCTGCTCCTCCCCCCTGCTCCTCCCTCCCTCCTCCTCCCTCCCTCCTCCTTCCTCCCTCCTCCTCCCCCCTGGTCCTCCCTGCTCCCCCTGAAGTGGCTTTGTATAGAGCCTGATGGCGTTGGGACAAGAGTTTTTGAGCCTGTCCTTGGAGCACTCAGAGAGAATTTTCTGGAGCTCATGAAGCAGTGAAACAACAATAGATCATTACTGACCCCTGTTGTGACTGGTTCTGGATCATTACTGACCCCTGTTGTGACTGGTTCTGGACCATTACTGACCCCTGTTGTGACTGGTTCTGGACCATTACTGACCCCTGTTGGGACTGGTTCTGGATCATTACTGACCCCTGTTGGGACTGGTTCTGGACCATTACTGACCCCTGTTGTGACTGGTTCTGGATCATTACTGACCCCTGTTGTGACTGGTTCTGGACCATTACTGACTCCTGTCGTGACTGGTTCTGGATCATTACTGACCCCTGTTGTGACTGGTTCTGGACCATTACTGACCCCTGTTGTGACTGGTTCTGGACCATTACTGACTCCTGTTGTGACTGGTTCTGGACCATTACTGACCCCTGTTGTGACTGGTTCTGGACCATTACTGACTCCTGTTGTGACTGGTTCTGGATCATTACTGACCCCTGTTGTGACTGGTTCTGGACCATTACTGACCCCTGTTGTGACTGGTTCTGGACCATTACTGACCCCTGTTGTGACTGGTCCTGGACCATTACTGACTCCTGTTGTGACTGGTTCTGGACCATTACTGACCCCTGTTGTGACTGGTTCTGGATCATTACTGACCCCTGTTGTGACTGGTTCTGGACCATTACTGACCCCTGTTGTGACTGGTTCTGGACCATTACTGACTCCTGTTGTGACTGGTTCTGGACCATTACTGACCCCTGTTGTGACTGGTTCTGGACCATTACTGACTCCTGTTGTGACTGGTTCTGGATCATTACTGACCCTGTTGTGACTGGTTCTGGACCATTACTGACCCCTGTTGTGACTGGTTCTGGACCATTACTGACCCCTGTTGTGACTGGTCCTGGACCATTACTGACTCCTGTTGTGACTGGTTCTGGACCATTACTGACCCCTGTTGTGACTGGTTCTGGATCATTACTGACCCCTGTTGTGACTGGTTCTGGATCATTACTGACCCCTGTTGTGACTGGTCCTGGATCATTACTGACCCCTGTTGTGACTGGTTCTGGACCATTACTGACCCCTGTTGTGACTGGTTCTGGATCATTACTGACCCCTGTTGTGACTGGTTCTGGACCATTACTGACCCCTGTTGTGACTGGTTCTGGACCATTACTGACCCCTGTTGTGACTGGTCCTGGATCATTACTGACCCCTGTTGTGACTGGTTCTGGATCATTACTGACCCCTGTTGTGACTGGTTCTGGATCATTACTGACCCCTGTTGTGACTGGTTCTGGACCATTACTGGCCGCTGTTCACGGGTCTGAAAACACCAACTCTTACAACATGCAACAGTCACTTTATCTAAACATTTAGCTGCTGCAGTTTAGACTCTACAGTCCAGTAGGTTCTGGAGCTTGTAGCGTTTGGTGAGAATACTCCACACTTGGTATAAAAGGACAGATCTGATCTTGGTCTTATCGGACCCAGGGGGGGTCAAACCAGTCCTGAAAGGCCTGGCCTGGACCACACCAGACTCCGCCCTTTTCCACCCAGTGCAGGACCAGTTTGTAAAGTTCATGTCTCTCTTGGTTCCAGAATCTAGAAGTGAAGATGAAAGGCCGAGGGTTCCCATGGTCCAAACTCTTCATGGTTCTGTTGGTGTTTGTTGCTGGTTTCATCACACACGACATCCGCTCACACGGATCTTTCACCGGTCAGCACCAACTTGTACTTGTGTTTGTGTGTGTGTGTGTGTGTGTGTGTGTGTCAAAAAGTAAAAACTCTTGCTTTTTCTTACAGATTCCACAACTGCTGCGTTGTGTAAAAACTCGGGCGTCACTGCAGTTTCTCAACAAGTCTGGGCCAAAGTCTCAGTTTATTCAAAAGAAAGTTTCAGGTAAAAGCAACAAATACTGCAAACGACAAAGACATAAGTTTCAGTCACTTTCTATGTTTAAGTTACAGTCAGTTGTAGACAGTACCATGTGTGTGTTTGCTGCAGCTGGTTGATGGAACTAATGTACCATGTGTGTGTTTGCTGCAGCTGGTTGATGGAACTAATGTACCATGTGTGTGTTTGCTGCAGCTGGTTGATGGAACTAAAGTACCATGTGTGTGTTTGCTGCAGCTGGTTGATGGAACTAATGTACCATGTGTGTGTTTGCTGCAGCTGGTTGATGGAACTAATGTACCATGTGTGTGTTTGCTGCAGCTGGTTGATGGAACTAAAGTACCATGTGTGTGTTTGCTGCAGCTGGTTGATGGAACTAATGTACCATGTGTGTGTTTGCTGCAGCTGGTTGATGGAACTAATGTACCATGTGTGTGTTTGCTGCAGCTGGTTGATGGAACTAATGTACCATGTGTGTGTTTGCTGCAGCTGGTTGATGGAACTAAAGTACCATGTGTGTGTTTGCTGCAGCTGGTTGATGGAACTAAAGTACCATGTGTGTGTTTGCTGCAGCTGGTTGGAGAAGAACACTCCTCATTATTATAGTGAGTGTGTGCGAGTCCTGGGCCCGGTCCTGGACCAGGGTCTGGAGACCACCAAGACTGCAGCTCTTTACGTCTCCGAAAATACAACAACGTTTATTCTGTGGCTGCGACAGACGACACCGCTGGTCCTGGACTGGGTGAGTCTGTGGTCCTGGACTGGGTGAGTCTGTGACAGTGTCTGTGATATTTCCACTCTCAGATGGTGGAGAAGACTCCTGACAGTGACTGACTGTGGCTATATCCACACGAAGACAAAACGCTTATAATTTCAGAAACGTTTTCTGTAAACACGGAGTTAGCTCAGTAAATGTGTGCATCCATATGAATGTAGTCAATACGCCTGAAAACGCTGTGAAACTATGCCAGACCTGTTGGTGGCGCTGTGACGCAATGACGGGATCAAGCCCAAACTTCCGTGACGGGAACTGGGCATGTGCAGAATGTTGTAAACAGACAACATGGCGAGTGGGCGAGCTGGTACTACATTAGTATGGACGGACGATGAGGTTGAACTGTTGCTTCGGGTCACACTGGATTACAAAACCAACAAGCTACATTGTTGTTGTCATTATTTTCTGAGTGCGGCGCATGCTGCTTTAACAAGAGGCGGGCGATGACGCGTCTCAGATACATTGCGGAGAGGCAGTAACCACGGAGCGGCATATACGGAGTTTTGAAATCTTTCCACTCTGGGACCTACTTTCAAAAATGTTCGTTTACACCCCCCCAAAACGCCGGCCTCGTATGGACGATACACTGGATTGATAAAGTATTTTTGCGTTTAGGCCTGAGCTTGACTTCGTGTGGACAGGGCCTAAGTCTTAGGCCCTATGTCTGTGACTCAGATGGTGGAGAAGACTCCTGACAGTGACTGACTGTGTCTGTGACTCAGATGGTGAAGAAGACTCCTGACAGTGACTGACTGTGTCTGTGACTCAGATGGTGAAGACTCCTGACAGTGACTGACTGTGTCTGTGACTCAGATGGTGGAGAAGACTCCTGACAGTGACTGTCTGTGTCTGTGACTCAGATGGTGGAGAAGACTCCTGACAGTGACTGTCTGTGTCTGTGACTCAGATGGTGGAGAAGACTCCTGACAGTGACTGTCTGTGTCTGTGACTCAGATGGTGGAGAAGACTCCTGACAGTGACTGACTGTGTCTGTGACTCAGATGGTGAAGACTCCTGACAGTGACTGACTGTGTCTGTGACTCAGATGGTGGAGAAGACTCCTGACAGTGACTGTCTGTGTCTGTGACTCAGATGGTGGAGAAAGACTCCTGACAGTGACTGTCTGTGTCTGTGACTCAGATGGTGAAGACTCCTGACAGTGACTGACTGTGTCTGTGACTCAGATGGTGGAGAAGACTCCTGACAGTGACTGTCTGTGTCTGTGACTCAGATGGTGGAGAAGACTCCTGACAGTGACTGACTGTGTCTGTGACTCAGATGGTGGAGAAGACTCCTGACAGTGACTGTCTGTGTCTGTGACTCAGATGGTGAAGACTCCTGACAGTGACTGTCTGTGTCTGTGACTCAGATGGTGGAGAAGACTCCTGACAGTGACTGTCTGTGTCTGTGACTCAGATGGTGAAGACTCCTGACAGTGACTGACTGTGTCTGTGACTCAGATGGTGGAGAAGACTCCTGACAGTGACTGTCTGTGTCTGTGACTCAGATGGTGAAGACTCCTGACAGTGACTGACTGTGTCTGTGTCTGTGACTCAGATGGTGGAGAAGACTCCTGACAGTGACTGACTGTGTCTGTGACTCAGATGGTGGAGAAGACTCCTGACAGTGACTGTCTGTGTCTGTGACTCAGATGGTGGAGAAAGACTCCTGACAGTGACTGACTGTGTCTGTGTCTGTGACTCAGATGGTGAAGAAGACTCCTGACAGTGACTGTCTGTGTCTGTGACTCAGATGGTGAAGACTCCTGACAGTGACTGACTGTGTCTGTGACTCAGATGGTGAAGACTCCTGACAGTGACTGTCTGTGTCTGTGACTCAGATGGTGGAGAAAGACTCCTGACAGTGACTGTCTGTGTCTGTGACTCAGATGGTGAAGACTCCTGACAGTGACTGACTGTGTCTGTGACTCAGATGGTGGAGAAGACTCCTGACAGTGACTGTCTGTGTCTGTGACTCAGATGGTGAAGACTCCTGACAGTGACTGTCTGTGTCTGTGACTCAGATGGTGGAGAAAGACTCCTGACAGTGACTGACTGTGTCTGTGACTCAGATGGTGGAGAAGACTCCTGACAGTGACTGTCTGTGTCTGTGACTCAGATGGTGGAGAAAGACTCCTGACAGTGACTGTCTGTGTCTGTGACTCAGATGGTGAAGACTCCTGACAGTGACTGACTGTGTCTGTGACTCAGATGGTGGAGAAGACTCCTGACAGTGACTGTCTGTGTCTGTGACTCAGATGGTGAAGACTCCTGACAGTGACTGTCTGTGTCTGTGACTCAGATGGTGGAGAAGACTCCTGACAGTGACTGACTGTGTCTGTGACTCAGATGGTGGAGAAGACTCCTGACAGTGACTGTCTGTGTCTGTGACTCAGATGGTGGAGAAAGACTCCTGACAGTGACTGACTGTGTCTGTGTCTGTGACTCAGATGGTGAAGAAGACTCCTGACAGTGACTGTCTGTGTCTGTGACTCAGATGGTGAAGACTCCTGACAGTGACTGTCTGTGTCTGTGACTCAGATGGTGGAGAAAGACTCCTGACAGTGACTGACTGTGTCTGTGACTCAGATGGTGGAGAAGACTCCTGACAGTGACTGACTGTGTCTGTGACTCAGATGGTGAAGACTCCTGACAGTGACTGACTGTGTCTGTGACTCAGATGGTGGAGAAGACTCCTGACAGTGACTGTCTGTGTCTGTGACTCAGATGGTGGAGAAAGACTCCTGACAGTGACTGTCTGTGTCTGTGACTCAGATGGTGAAGACTCCTGACAGTGACTGACTGTGTCTGTGACTCAGATGGTGGAGAAGACTCCTGACAGTGACTGTCTGTGTCTGTGACTCAGATGGTGGAGAAGACTCCTGACAGTGACTGTCTGTGTCTGTGACTCAGATGGTGAAGACTCCTGACAGACTCCGTGACAGATGACTGACTGACTGTGTCTGTGACTCAGATGGTGGAGAAGACTCCTGACAGTGACTGTCTGTGTCTGTGACTCAGATGGTGGAGAAGACTCCTGACAGTGACTGTCTGTGTCTGTGACTCAGATGGTGGAGAAGACTCCTGACAGTGACTGTCTGTGTCTGTGACTCAGATGGTGGAGAAGACTCTGACAGTGACTGTCTGTGTCTGTGACTCAGATGGTGGAGAAGACTCCTGACAGTGACTGTCTGTGTCTGTGACTCAGATGGTGGAGAAGACTCCTGACAGTGACTGTCTGTGTCTGTGACTCAGATGGTGAAGACTCCTGACAGTGACTGACTGTGTCTGTGACTCAGATGGTGGAGAAGACTCCTGACAGTGACTGTCTGTGTCTGTGACTCAGATGGTGAAGACTCCTGACAGTGACTGACTGTGTCTGTGTCTGTGACTCAGATGGTGGAGAAGACTCCTGACAGTGACTGACTGTGTCTGTGACTCAGATGGTGGAGAAGACTCCTGACAGTGACTGTCTGTGTCTGTGACTCAGATGGTGGAAAGACTCCTGACAGTGACTGACTGTCTGTGTCTGTGACTCAGATGGTGAAGAAAGACTGACTCCTGACAGTGACTGTCTGTGTCTGTGACTCAGATGGTGAGAAGACTCCTGACAGTGACTGTCTGTGTCTGTGACTCAGATGGTGGAGAAGACTCCTGACAGTGACTGTCTGTGTCTGTGACTCAGATGGTGAAGACTCCTGACAGTGACTGACTTGTCTGTGTCTGTGACTCAGATGGTGGAGAAGACTCCTGACAGTGACTGACTGTGTCTGTGACTCAGATGGTGGAGAAGACTCCTGACAGTGACTGACTGTGTCTGTGACTCAGATGGTGGAGAAGACTCCTGACAGTGACTGTCTGTGTCTGTGACTCAGATGGTGACTGCAGTGACTGTCTGTGTCTGTGACTCAGATGGTGGAGAAGACTCCTGACAGTGACTGACTGTGTCTGTGTCTGGACTCAGATGGTGGAGAAGACTCCTGACAGTGACTGTCTGTGTCTGTGACTCAGATGGTGGAGAAGACTCCTGACAGTGACTGACTGTGTCTGTGACTCAGATGGTGGAGAAGACTCCTGACAGTGACTGTCTGTGTCTGTGACTCAGATGGGAGAGAAGACTCCTGACAGTGACTGACTGTCTGTGTCTGTGACTCAGATGGTGAAGACTCCTGACTGACAGTGACTGACTGATGTCTGTGTCTGTGACTCAGATGGTGAAGACTCCTGACAGTGACTGTCTGTGTCTGTGACTCAGATGGTGGAGAAAGACTCCTGACAGTGACTGTCTGTGTCTGTGACTCAGATGGTGGAGAAGACTCCTGACAGTGACTGACTGTGTCTGTGTCTGTGACTCAGATGGTGAAGACTCCTGACAGTGACTGACTGTGTCTGACTCAGATGGTGAAGACTCCTGACAGTGACTGACTGTGTCTGTGACTCAGATGGTGGAGAAGACTCCTGACAGTGACTGACTGTGTCTGTGACTCAGATGGTGGAGAAGACTCCTGACAGTGACTGACTGTGTCTGTGACTCAGATGGTGAAGACTCCTGACAGTGACTGTCTGTGTCTGTGACTCAGATGGTGGAGAAAGACTCCTGACAGTGACTGTCTGTGTCTGTGACTCAGATGGTGAAGACTCCTGACAGTGACTGACTGTGTCTGTGACTCAGATGGTGGAGAAGACTCCTGACAGTGACTGACTGTGTCTGTGACTCAGATGGTGAAGACTCCTGACAGTGACTGACTGTGTCTGTGTCTGTGACTCAGATGGTGGAGAAGACTCCTGACAGTGACTGTCTGTGTCTGTGACTCAGATGGTGGAGAAGACTCCTGACAGTGACTGTCTGTGTCTGTGACTCAGATGGTGAAGACTCCTGACAGTGACTGACTGTGTCTGTGTCTGTGACTCAGATGGTGGAGAAGACTCCTGACAGTGACTGACTGTGTCTGTGACTCAGATGGTGGAGAAGACTCCTGACAGTGACTGACTGTGTCTGTGACTCAGATGGTGGAGAAGACTCCTGACAGTGACTGTCTGTGTCTGTGACTCAGATGGTGGTGAAGACTCCTGACAGTGACTGTCTGTGTCTGTGACTCAGATGGTGAAGACTCCTGACAGTGACTGTCTGTGTCTGTGACTCAGATGGTGGTGAAGACTCCTGACAGTGACTGTCTGTGTCTGTGACTCAGATGGTGGAGAAAGACTCCTGACAGTGACTGTCTGTGTCTGTGACTCAGATGGTGAAGACTCCTGACAGTGACTGACTGTGTCTGTGTCTGTGACTCAGATGGTGGAGAAGACTCCTGACAGTGTGTTCAGAGCTCTAGAGTTCCTCTCAGAGCTGCTGCTCTTCCTTCATCAGAACTACATCCTTCCTGCTCTCGCTCATGTGTCTGAGCTGCTGCAGCGAGCCTGGGCCGCTCTGCAGCACTCCTGCAGGTCAGTGTCTGTACTACACCTCACACATGTTTCTGTTCCTGATCAGCACAGTCTAACTCTAACGTGTGGTGTCTGCAGCGGTGAGGTGTCGGTGTCGTGTCTTCAGGATCACGCTGTGTCCTTCACTAACTCCACCTGGAAACTACTGCAGCAGACCACCTCCAGCATCACGACCTGGGCCCAGCAACTGCTCACACCCGCCTGACCTCTGACCCCTGACTCTGACTTAGAGCTGCCTCCACATGAGGCAGAGGTTTGTTCCTCTAGTTTTCTACGTATTCTCAGCGTCTGTCTGACCTTTAGGTTGAGACTAATTTATAAAATGATTAGTTTGTAGATTGTTTATACAGTTTATTTAATAAAATCTTTTTCTTAAAATCCAGTGAAAGGGCAGGACTTTGACCAAATAATTTCATCTTTCCGCTGAACAGACTTCAGGGATCTGTGTTTATTCATTCAGAGGATTCTTGTTCTACTGAACCATGTGTCTGTAAAGAACCATGTGTTTGTTTCAGACTCAGATCGTGTCATTTGTAATAAAATGTTTTCTTGAGCTTCTGGTGTTTGAGTAACTCTGAACTGTTTCAGCGACACTAACCTTCTCCAGACTTTCAGCAGATTAACAGAGCAGTCAAAATGACTGAGTTGTATTGACTCGTATGTGGTTTTTCTTCACCTTTAACCACAGGTAACTTGCAGCAGTTAACCACTCATTAAAAAAAAGAATTCAATGTTTTTAAATACTTTTATTAAAACTTATATTGTATTCAGCTGATGATGAACGGAAGAAATAAAACCTGCACAAACGGATCATCATGAGTCGACCTGCTCCATCGCTGCTTTGTTCACGAAACACGAAGCAGCAGTTTAGTCCTAGTGGCTCTGCTGCTGACGGGGGGGGGGCTGAGGCCGGGGGCTGGGCGGGGGCTGAGGCCGGGGGGGGCTGAGGCCGGGGGGGGCTGAGGCCGGGGGGGGCTGAGGCCGGGGGGGGCTGAGGCGGGGGGGCTGAGGCCGGGGGGGGGCTGAGACCGGGGGGGGGGGGGGGGGGGGGGGGTGAGGCCGGGCTTTCACTTTTACATGAAGTCGTCCGAGTCGTAGCCGTCCTGAATCACAGAAGTTAAATCTGAAGTTAAATCTGGAGTTCTAAAAACACAAACTACACTTACCTCATTTGTTTGCATATTATCAGACTTCATCAGTGACGTGTAACTTCTGGAAAAAAAGAAGGGTTTATTTCACACAAGTCAATAAGATGTGACTTACTTTACTAACTGTAATATAACATTTAAAGCTGAAGCAGAGCTTTTAAACACCAGTGAGATACTGAAGCACAGAGCTTTTAAACACCAGTGAGATACTGAAGCACAGAGCTTTTAAACACCAGTGAGATACTGAAGCACAGAGCTTTTAAACACCAGTGAGATACTGAAGCACAGAGCTTTTAAACACCAGTGAGATACTGAAGCACAGGGCTTTTAAACACCAGTGAGATACTGAAGCACAGAGCTTTTAAACACCAGTGAGATACTGAAGCAGAGCTTTTAAACACCAGTGAGATACTGAAGCACAGAGCTTTTAAACACCAGTGAGATACTGAAGCACAGAGCTTTTAAACACCAGTGAGATACTGAAGCACAGGGCTTTTAAACACCAGTGAGATACTGAAGCAGAGCTTTTAAACACCAGTGAGATACTGAAGCACAGAGCTTTTAAACACCAGTGAGATACTGAAGCACAGGGCTTTTAAACACCAGTGAGATACTGAAGCACAGGGCTTTTAAACACCAGTGAGATACTGAAGCACAGGGCTTTTAAACACCAGTGAGATACTGAAGCACAGCTTTTAAACACCAGTGAGATACTGAAGCACAGAGCTTTTAAACACCAGTGAGATACTGAAGCACAGAGCTTTTAAACACCAGTGAGATACTGAAGCACAGGGCTTTTAAACACCAGTGAGATACTGAAGCAGAGCTTTTAAACACCAGTGAGATACTGAAGCACAGAGCTTTTAAACACCAGTGAGATACTGAAGCACAGAGCTTTTAAACACCAGTGAGATACTGAAGCACAGAGCTTTTAAACACCAGTGAGATACTGAAGCACAGAGCTTTTAAACACCAGTGAGATACTGAAGCACAGAGCTTTTAAACACCAGTGAGATACTGAAGCACAGAGCTTTTAAACACCAGTGAGATACTGAAGCACAGGGCTTTTAAACACCAGTGAGATACTGAAGCACAGCTTTTAAACACCAGTGAGATACTGAAGCACAGAGCTTTTAAACACCAGTGAGATACTGAAGCACAGAGCTTTTAAACACCAGTGAGATACTGAAGCACAGAGCTTTTAAACACCAGTGAGATACTGAAGCACAGGGCTTTTAAACACCAGTGAGATACTGAAGCACAGGGCTTTTAAACACCAGTGAGATACTGAAGCACAGCTTTTAAACACCAGTGAGATACTGAAGCACAGAGCTTTTAAACACCAGTGAGATACTGAAGCACAGAGCTTTTAAACACCAGTGAGATACTGAAGCACAGAGCTTTTAAACACCAGTGAGATACTGAAGCACAGAGCTTTTAAACACCAGTGAGATACTGAAGCACAGGGCTTTTAAACACCAGTGAGATACTGAAGCACAGGGCTTTTAAACACCAGTGAGATACTGAAGCACAGGGCTTTTAAACACCAGTGAGATACTGAAGCACAGAGCTTTTAAACACCAGTGAGATACTGAAGCACGGGGCTTTTAAACACCAGTGAGATACTGAAGCACAGGGCTTTTAAACACCAGTGAGATACTGAAGCACAGCTTTTAAACACCAGTGAGATACTGAAGCACAGAGCTTTTAAACACCAGTGAGATACTGAAGCACAGGGCTTTTAAACACCAGTGAGATACTGAAGCACAGGGCTTTTAAACACCAGTGAGATACTGAAGCACAGAGCTTTTAAACACCAGTGAGATACTGAAGCACAGGGCTTTTAAACACCAGTGAGATACTGAAGCACAGAGCTTTTAAACACCAGTGAGATACTGAAGCACAGAGCTTTTAAACACCAGTGAGATACTGAAGCACAGAGCTTTTAAACACCAGTGAGATACTGAAGCACAGAGCTTTTAAACACCAGTGAGATACTGAAGCACAGAGCTTTTAAACACCAGTGAGATACTGAAGCACAGAGCTTTTAAACACCAGTGAGATACTGAAGCACAGGGCTTTTAAACACCAGTGAGATACTGAAGCACAGGGCTTTTAAACACCAGTGAGATACTGAAGCACAGAGCTTTTAAACACCAGTGAGATACTGAAGCACAGAGCTTTTAAACACCAGTGAGATACTGAAGCACAGGGCTTTTAAACACCAGTGAGATACTGAAGCACAGAGCTTTTAAACACCAGTGAGATACTGAAGCACAGAGCTTTTAAACACCAGTGAGATACTGAAGCACAGAGCTTTTAAACACCAGTGAGATACTGAAGCACAGAGCTTTTAAACACCAGTGAGATACTGAAGCACAGGGCTTTTAAACACCAGTGAGATACTGAAGCACAGAGCTTTTAAACACCAGTGAGATACTGAAGCACAGAGCTTTTAAACACCAGTGAGATACTGAAGCACAGAGCTTTTAAACACCAGTGAGATACTGAAGCACAGAGCTTTTAAACACCAGTGAGATACTGAAGCACAGAGCTTTTAAACACCAGTGAGATACTGAAGCACAGGGCTTTTAAACACCAGTGAGATACTGAAGCACAGAGCTTTTAAACACCAGTGAGATACTGAAGCACAGAGCTTTTAAACACCAGTGAGATACTGAAGCACAGGGCTTTTAAACACCAGTGAGATACTGAAGCACAGGGCTTTTAAACACCAGTGAGATACTGAAGCACAGGGCTTTTAAACACCAGTGAGATACTGAAGCACAGGGCTTTTAAACACCAGTGAGATACTGAAGCACAGAGCTTTTAAACACCAGTGAGATACTGAAGCACAGGGCTTTTAAACACCAGTGAGATACTGAAGCACAGCTTTTAAACACCAGTGAGATACTGAAGCACAGGGCTTTTAAACACCAGTGAGATACTGAAGCACAGAGCTTTTAAACACCAGTGAGATACTGAAGCACAGAGCTTTTAAACACCAGTGAGATACTGAAGCACAGGGCTTTTAAACACCAGTGAGATACTGAAGCACAGAGCTTTTAAACACCAGTGAGATACTGAAGCACAGGGCTTTTAAACACCAGTGAGATACTGAAGCACAGAGCTTTTAAACACCAGTGAGATACTGAAGCACAGGGCTTTTAAACACCAGTGAGATACTGAAGCACAGGGCTTTTAAACACCAGTGAGATACTGAAGCACAGGGCTTTTAAACACCAGTGAGATACTGAAGCACAGGGCTTTTAAACACCAGTGAGATGCTGTAGTTTCACCCTGCGGCTCATGTTTTTATAGTGGTGGAGTCGGGCTGTTGTCAAAGCAGTTCATGGCCTTATTCTTTAAGTTCTAGTGGCTATAGGACACTTTATGTAAATAATAGTACCTAACCCTAAAACAGTATCTTTCAAAATGTAGGAGCAGACAAGCAAAATGGGTTCCTTAACTTTAATTACATAACAAGAAAAAGGCTCATGCCAGACCTATTGTACAAGTTTTAATGGAAGGAGAAACCGGAGCACACGGAGGAAACTGATGCAGAGTAGAAGTGATGTCACTGTACCACTATGACATCACACTCAGTAGTTTCATGTCTTTTAAAACCAAAGTATTACCCATAAATGAGCTCTGGTCTACTGCCTCTGGTGGTAGCATAGCGGTAGTGCAGGCAGATAGCATGGTTTGACCTTATTTTATTCCACATTCTAAAACATGAAGTATTCTAAATGTAGTATTTCTGTTTCAACACAAACCTGAGGTCCTCCATCTCCTTCCTCTTCATCTGCTCCTCCTTCTCCTGCTTCTTCAGCTCCTGGAGTTGTGCCTTCTTCTCGTTCCTCTCCTCTCGGTCTCTCGACTCTTTCTCCGCTGCCAGGTCTGGGAAGTTCTCCACTTTGGTTTTCTCCAAGCGGTTCACGATTTCATTCACTTTCTTTTCCACAGTTACGAGTTTGACCTGGAGATAAAGCGTGGTTAGTATTTGTCCAACAGTTTTGAAAGAGGCCTTTGCTCCAAACCTCCTTGTGTTTGTGGAAGCCGATCTGCCCCACGTCCATGTCTCCGGTCTTCTTCAGGTTTGCCCACGGCGTGTAGACCACATTAATGTTGTTCATCTTACATCCTGACACCAACAAGAATTGCAAAGATACAGAAAGAAATGTATTTTAAGCACTTTGAGTTGCCTCGAGCATGAACTGTGCAGATAAACTTAGTCCAGTGGTGAAGATTCCTAAAAGAACAATATTTACCTTGAATGCTGTTGTTTTTCACCAGTTGTGCACAGTCGATTAGAACTTCAGCTGGAATCTCATTTATGGTGTGTCCCTAAAACAGATTTAACAAAGATGCTTGATTTACCAAGAATCAAATAATTTGCCAAAATCTGCCAATCCAAACTCCTCGTACCTTTGGCAGTCGTAGATAAACGTGGGCAGACGAAAGTTTGTCAACATGAAACCTAGAAAAGCAAGAACATGTAAGTAACTAAATGTGCTTAACTTCTCAAATGAAGAGCAGCTTGTTCCAAGTCTCCCCACTCTCTGAGGAGCACAGGGACTGGCCTCCTGCTGGGACTCTGAGGAGCACAGGGACTGGCCTCCTGCTGGGACTCTGAGGAGCACAGGGACTGGACTCCTGCTGGGACTCTGAGGAGCACAGGGACTGGCCTCCTGCTGGGACTCTGAGGAGCACAGGGACTGGCCTCCTGCTGGGACTCTGAGGAGCACAGGGACTGGACTCCTGCTGGGACTCTGAGGAGCACAGGGACTGGCCTCCTGCTGGGACTCTGAGGAGCACAGGGACTGGCCTCCTGCTGGGACTCTGAGGAGCACAGGGACTGGCCTCCTGCTGGGACTCTGAGGAGCACAGGGACTGGCCTCCTGCTGGGACTCTGAGGAGCACAGGGACTGGACTCCTGCTGGGACTCTGAGGAGCACAGGGACTGGCCTCCTGCTGGGACTCTGAGGAGCACAGGGACTGGCCTCCTAATGGGACTCTGAGGAGCACAGGGACTGGCCTCCTGCTGGGACTGAGGAGCACAGGGACTGGACTCCTGCTGGGACTCTGAGGAGCACAGGGACCGACCTCCTGGTCCCAGTCAACCCCCATTTGAATAATTGCAGCATCTTTTTAATATAACATTGTTGTATATTGATGTATTTGTGTTGCTGTTTTGATCAGAGTTTTTAAATAATACTTAGAAGGTTCGTCTGATAAAACTAAAGTGTCAAGAAGCTGCATACACGACATGTTGATTGCTATAATGTAATGTATCCATAGGAAACATACCAGATGTCTTCAGGCCAGCCATACTTTATCAAATCCTCGTCTAATGAAAGGATAGAGAGAAAATGTGTCATTTTCACACATTCACAGAGTGCGGGTGTCCCATAACTCACTCTCGTGCTTATCCTTGCCCATGTAAATAGTGTAAGGACGATCCGCCACTGAGAAAACAAGGGCATAATTAACCATAATTAACCATAATTAACCATAATTAAGCATAATTAAGCATAATTAAGCATTATTAAGCAGAACCGCGGCTGTATCATGGGTCTGAAGGCCTGTAAACAGGAGTTGATACTCACCGGAGCTTGTAAAGTAAAAAACCATCTTAGCCAAAAGTTCGGACGGGCTTAGGCCCAAAAAAGTGATTTAAGAGGCAGTAGATGAGACAAGAGCAAAAGATCATCCTCGTGCGGACCGGAAGCTGTAGAATTTGCCTCCGCTGCTCGGAGCGGGAGGGCGCCCCCAGTGGTGTATACAGTCATTACATTTAGATTCAGACTGTGATTTTTAATACAGATTGTTTTTATTCCAATTTGAGCATAAATGCTGGAAGTGAGAGCAGAGGATAGACTTCAGAGCATGGATCTATTATAGCTTCAGAGCTGTAATCAGTTAAAAACAGAAATAAACAGCCTCGGGTTTCACACAAATGATGACTCAGTATATTTTATATCTGCAGTAGATCCGTGTTTGTTTTACCACAGTTCATCTATTTTACAGTGAAGTTCAAAGAAACAATGTTTTAGAATAAACACGTGACAAAATATAAAAGTGACGTATTTCCGTTTCCGTTCGCGCAGTTTTTTGTTGGTTGCGCGCGCTCTTCAAAACAGAGAAACGCGGGTTCAGGACGCTCCACAGATTGTGAATATTGGATCAAAACTCTTCTTACTATTGTTCACTTTGGATCAGCTCCAGGACCATCTCCGGTTTGTATTATATCTGTTTCTCTAACACTTGTGTTTGTGACGATCCCACAACTATCATCAACTATCATCAACTATCATCAACTATCATCAACTATCATCAACTATCATCAACTATCATCAACTATCATCAACTATCATCAACTATCATCAACTATCATCAACTATCATCAACTATCTGCACTTTATGTGTTTGATTTTCTCCAGAGGACCGCGGTAGAAGCTGCACTTGTCCTTCTGTAAAGTCCTTGGATATTTTTGTACCGCCGTTTACTCCACATTTCTCTGCAGGTGTAGTTGTGTTGCTCAGTGTCTGCAGGTGTAGTTGTGTTGCTGAGTCTCTGCAGGTGTAGTTGTGTTGCTCAGTGTCTGCAGGTGTAGTTGTGTTGCTCAGTGTCTGCAGGTGTAGTTGTGTTGCTCAGTGTCTGCAGGTGTAGTTGTGTTGCTCAGTGTCTGCAGGTGTAGTTGTGTTGCTCAGTGTCTGCAGGTGTAGTTGTGTTGCTCAGTCTCTGCAGGTGTAGTTGTGTTGCTCAGTCTCTGCAGGTGTAGTTGTGTTGCTCAGTGTCTGCAGGTGTAGTTGTGTTGCTCAGTGTCTGCAGGTGTAGTTGTGTTGCTCAGTGTCTGCAGGTGTAGTTGTGTTGCTCAGTGTCTGCAGGTGTAGTTGTGTTGCTCAGTGTCTGCAGGTGTAGTTGTGTTGCTCAGTCTCTGCAGGTGTAGTTGTGTTGCTCAGTGTCTGCAGGTGTAGTTGTGTTGCTCAGTGTCTGCAGGTGTAGTTGTGTTGCTCAGTGTCTGCAGGTGTAGTTGTGTTGCTCAGTCTCTGCAGGTGTAGTTGTGTTGCTCAGTCTCTGCAGGTGTAGTTGTGTTGCTCAGTCTCTGCAGGTGTAGTTGTGTTGCTCAGTCTCTGCAGGTGTAGTTGTGTTGCTTAGTCTCGGCAGGTGTAGTTGTGTTGCTGAGTGTCTGCAGGTGTAGTTGTGTTGCTTAGTCTCGGCAGGTGTAGTTGTGTTGCTTAGTCTCGGCAGGTGTAGTTGTGTTGCTGAGTGTCTGCAGGTGTAGTTGTGTTGCTTAGTCTCTGCAGGTGTAGTTGTGTTGCTTAGTCTCTGCAGGTGTAGTTGTGTTGCTTAGTCTCTGCAGGTGTAGTTGTGTTGCTCAGTCTCTGCAGGTGTAGTTGTGTTGCTCAGTCTCTGCAGGTGTAGTTGTGTTGCTCAGTCTCTGCAGGTGTTGTTGTGTTGCTTAGTCTCTGCAGGTGTAGTTGTGTTGCTCAGTGTCTGCAGGTGTAGTTGTGTTGCTCAGTGTCTGCAGGTGTAGTTGTGTTGCTCAGTCTCTGCAGGTGTAGTTGTGTTGCTCAGTCTCTGCAGGTGTAGTTGTGTTGCTCAGTGTCTGCAGGTGTAGTTGTGTTGCTCAGTCTCTGCAGGTGTAGTTGTGTTGCTTAGTCTCTGCAGGTGTAGTTGTGTTGCTTAGTCCCTGCAGGTGTAGTTGTGTTGCTTAGTCTCGGCAGGTGTAGTTGTGTTGCTGAGTCTCTGCAGGTGTAGTTGTGTTGCTCAGTCTCGGCAGGTGTAGTTGTGTTGCTGAGTCTCTGCAGGTGTAGTTGTGTTGCTCAGTGTCTGCAGGTGTAGTTGTGTTGCTCAGTGTCTGCAGGTGTAGTTGTGTTGCTCAGTGTCTGCAGGTGTAGTTGTGTTGCTTAGTCTCTGCAGGTGTAGTTGTGTTGCTCAGTGTCTGCAGGTGTAGTTGTGTTGCTCAGTCTCTGCAGGTGTAGTTGTGTTGCTGAGTGTCTGCAGGTGTAGTTGTGTTGCTTAGTCTCTGCAGGTGTAGTTGTGTTGCTCAGTCTCTGCAGGTGTAGTTGTGTTGCTTAGTCTCTGCAGGTGTAGTTGTGTTGCTTAGTCTCTGCAGGTGTAGTTGTGTTGCTTAGTCTCTGCAGGTGTAGTTGTGTTGCTCAGTCTCTGCAGGTGTAGTTGTGTTGCTCAGTCTCTGCAGGTGTAGTTGTGTTGCTCAGTCTCTGCAGGTGTAGTTGTGTTGCTTAGTCTCTGCAGGTGTAGTTGTGTTGCTCAGTGTCTGCAGGTGTAGTTGTGTTGCTCAGTGTCTGCAGGTGTAGTTGTGTTGCTCAGTCTCTGCAGGTGTAGTTGTGTTGCTCAGTGTCTGCAGGTGTAGTTGTGTTGCTCAGTGTCTGCAGGTGTAGTTGTGTTGCTCAGTCTCTGCAGGTGTAGTTGTGTTGCTCAGTCTCTGCAGGTGTAGTTGTGTTGCTCAGTCTCTGCAGGTGTAGTTGTGTTGCTCAGTGTCTGCAGGTGTAGTTGTGTTGCTCAGTCTCTGCAGGTGTAGTTGTGTTGCTTAGTCTCTGCAGGTGTAGTTGTGTTGCTTAGTCCCTGCAGGTGTAGTTGTGTTGCTTAGTCCCGGCAGGTGTAGTTGTGTTGCTGAGTCTCTGCAGGTGTAGTTGTGTTGCTCAGTGTCTGCAGGTGTAGTTGTGTTGCTCAGTGTCTGCAGGTGTAGTTGTGTTGCTCAGTGTCTGCAGGTGTAGTTGTGTTGCTTAGTCTCTGCAGGTGTAGTTGTGTTGCTCAGTCTCTGCAGGTGTAGTTGTGTTGCTCAGTCTCTGCAGGTGTAGTTGTGTTGCTCAGTCTCTGCAGGTGTAGTTGTGTTGCTCAGTCTCTGCAGGTGTAGTTGTGTTGCTCAGTCTCTGCAGGTGTAGTTGTGTTGCTCAGTGTCTGCAGGTGTAGTTGTGTTGCTCAGTCTCTGCAGGTGTAGTTGTGTTGCTTAGTCTCTGCAGGTGTAGTTGTGTTGCTTAGTCCCTGCAGGTGTAGTTGTGTTGCTTAGTCTCGGTAGTTGTGTTGCTCAGAGTCTCTGCAGGTGTAGTTGTGTTGCTCAGTGTCTGCAGGTGTAGTTGTGTTGCTCAGTCTCTGCAGGTGTAGTTGTGTTGCTTAGTCTCTGCAGGTGTAGTTGTGTTGCTTAGTCCCTGCAGGTGTAGTTGTGTTGCTTAGTCTCGGTAGTTGTGTTGCTGAGTCTCTGCAGGTGTAGTTGTGTTGCTCAGTGTCTGCAGGTGTAGTTGTGTTGCTTAGTCTCTGCAGGTGTAGTTGTGTTGCTCAGTCTCTGCAGGTGTAGTTGTGTTGCTCAGTGTCTGCAGGTGTAGTTGTGTTGCTCAGTGTCTGCAGGTGTAGTTGTGTTGCTTAGTCTCTGCAGGTGTAGTTGTGTTGCTCAGTCTCTGCAGGTGTAGTTGTGTTGCTGAGTCTCTGCAGGTGTAGTTGTGTTGCTCAGTCTCTGCAGGTGTAGTTGTGTTGCTCAGTCTCTGCAGGTGTAGTTGTGTTGCTGAGTCTCTGCAGGTGTAGTTGTGTTGCTTAGTCTCGGCAGGTGTAGTTGTGTTGCTTAGTCTCGGCAGGTGTAGTTGTGTTGCTCAGTGTCTGCAGGTGTAGTTGTGTTGCTGAGTCTCTGCAGGTGTAGTTGTGTTGCTGAGTCTCTGCAGGTGTAGTTGTGTTGCTCAGTGTCTGCAGGTGTAGTTGTGTTGCTCAGTGTCTGCAGGTGTAGTTGTGTTGCTTAGTCTCTGCAGGTGTAGTTGTGTTGCTCAGTCTCTGCAGGTGTAGTTGTGTTGCTGAGTCTCTGCAGGTGTAGTTGTGTTGCTCAGTCTCTGCAGGTGTAGTTGTGTTGCTCAGTCTCTGCAGGTGTAGTTGTGTTGCTCAGTCTCTGCAGGTGTAGTTGTGTTGCTTAGTCTCGGCAGGTGTAGTTGTGTTGCTTAGTCTCGGCAGGTGTAGTTGTGTTGCTCAGTGTCTGCAGGTGTAGTTGTGTTGCTGAGTCTCTGCAGGTGTAGTTGTGTTGCTGAGTCTCTGCAGGTGTAGTTGTGTTGCTCAGTGTCTGCAGGTGTAGTTGTGTTGCTCAGTGTCTGCAGGTGTAGTTGTGTTGCTCAGTCTCTGCAGGTGTAGTTGTGTTGCTCAGTCTCGGCAGGTGTAGTTGTGTTGCTCAGTGTCTGCAGGTGTAGTTGTGTTGCTGAGTCTCTGCAGGTGTAGTTGTGTTGCTGAGTCTCTGCAGGTGTAGTTGTGTTGCTCAGTGTCTGCAGGTGTAGTTGTGTTGCTCAGTCTCTGCAGGTGTAGTTGTGTTGCTCAGTCTCTGCAGGTGTAGTTGTGTTGCTCAGTCTCTGCAGGTGTAGTTGTGTTGCTTTAACCTGTATCGTGTCGTCTGCAGGTGTGTCAGACATGATGCCAATGACCAGGAAGAGAAAGCTCTCTCTGGACAGCGACAGGTGAGTTCTGAAAAACAAAGAACACACAATGTATCATTCAGGTTGTTCCTAATATACCTAATTTATCTTTTCTTTTTCAGTTGTATCGCTCAGAAGGGCAAAGCTGAGGGGTCTCCGGTGAAGAGAAGGACCCCTGTGAAGAGAAGGACCCCTGTGAAGAGAAGGACCCCTGTGAAGAGAAGGACCCCTGTGAAGAGAAGGACCCCTGTGAAGAGAAGGACCCCTGTGAAGAGAAGGACCCCTGTGAAGGCGCCCAAGTCTCCTGTGAAGAAGAAACAGCAACAAAAAGAAAACTGTCCTCCTGCTCATTTATCCCCAAAGAGATCATCAGGTCAGAGGCCGTGACCTCAGGCCGTGACCTCAGACCGTGACCTCAGACCGTGACCTCAGACCGTGACCTCAGACCGTGACCTCAGACCGTGACCTCAGACCGTGACCTCAGACCGTGACCTCAGACCGTGACCTCAGACCGTGACCTCAGACCGTGACCTCAGACCGTGACCTCAGACCGTGACCTCAGACCGTGACTCAGACCGTGACTCAGACCGTGACTCAGACCGTGACCTCAGACCGTGACCTCAGACCGTGACCTCAGACCGTGACTCAGACCGTGACTCAGACCGTGACCTCAGACCGTGACTCAGACCGTGACCTCAGACCGTGACCTCAGACCGTGACCTCAGACCGTGACTCAGACCGTGACCTCAGACCGTGACCTCAGACCGTGACCTCAGACCGTGACCTCAGACCGTGACCTCAGACCGTGACTCAGACCGTGACCTCAGACCGTGACCTCAGACCGTGACTCAGGCCGTGACCTCAGACCGTGACTCAGTGTAGCGACTCAGTGTGGCGCTACACTGAGGCGCCTCAGTGCGGCGCCTCAGTGTAGCGCCTCAGTGTGGCGCCTCAGTGTAGCGCCTCAGTGTGGCGCTACACTGAGGCGCCTCAGTGCGGCGCCTCAGTGTAGCGCCTCAGTGTGGCGCCTCAGTGTAGCGCCTCAGTGTGGCGCTACACTGAGGCGCCTCAGTGCGGCGCCTCAGTGTAGCGCCTCAGTGCGGCGCCTCAGTGTAGCGCCTCAGTGTGGCGCCTCAGTGTAGCGCCTCAGTGTGGCGCCTCAGTGTGGCGCCTCAGTGCGGCGCCTCAGTGTGGCGCCTCAGTGTGGCGCCTCAGTGTGGCGCCTCAGTGCAGCGCCTCAGTGCGGCGCCTCAGTGTAGCGCCTCAGTGCGGCGCCTCAGTGTGGCGCCTCAGTGTGGCGCCTCAGTGTGGCGCCTCAGTGTGGCGCCTCAGTGCAGCGCCTCAGTGCGGCGCCTCAGTGTAGCGCCTCAGTGCGGCGCCTCAGTGCGGCGCCTCAGTGTGGCGCCTCAGTGTGGCGGAACACAAACACGTCTGCCTTTGAATGAGCGTCAGTTGAAAACAGGTGCATCAGAGGCGCTTTGAGCCCGGACCCCGAGGACGACACCTTCGTGTGAACCACGTCAATATTTAGGAGCCACATGTTTATACATTTTCTATTTTGACTTTCATTTAACCAGGAAACCTACTGAAATATCAGAAACTTGTTTCAGGGGTGTCCTGGCCCCAGAGAGAGGGGAGCTCGTTTAGTGGTAGAGGAACCCAACGCAGACACAGGGAGAACATGCAAACTCCACTCGGAAAGGCCCTGTCTGGAGGTGGAATCGAACCCAAGACATACTTGCTGTCAAGCGAGAGATCTAGTGACTGTTTTATAGAAAGTACCGGTGCCATGCTGATTTATACGGTCACATGGACAAATATAAAATATATCAACTTTATTCCCACATAAATGTGTAATAATGTCCTTTTTAAACAGAAAAGTGTCAGATTTTCTCTTCTCTTCAGCGTCTCCTGCAAAGTCTGCATTCAAACCCACGGTGGCGCCGAGCTCCTTCTACAGCAAACAGAAGAACGTGTACCTCACCCCACTGGAGAGGAAGAAGGTGAAGGAGTCATTACCCCCGCCCCCCTCTGCTGCCCCCCCTCCCTCAGCTCAGGCCAAGAAGACCGTGACCATCAACAAGAAAGGCCGTAAAGGAGGCAAGGTCAAAAAAGTGTCCCCGGTCTCAAAGAACGCCACAAGTGTTATTAAACTCTACACTCCTGCAACCAGCGGCAACAGGTACACACTGCTTTAAAGTGCACGCAAACATGTGATGGAGGTTACACAAACATGTGATGGAGGTCACACAAACATGTAAAGACTAACTAATATTGAAATTGGCAAAAAAGTGTGGATTTGATAGTATTGCGATAGTTGGGCCACAGTTCAGATTGTCCATCCATCTTCTACCCTTTAATCCATTTCTGGGTCAGGGGGGTGGCAGTCAGAGAGACCACCCAAGTCTCATAGCACCAGCCCCTCACTGACCCTCTGCAGGTGGTGAGTCCACAGGAGGACGGCTGCTCTCTAAGTGTGAGCATAGCCTTGATCTTTCAGTGGGGGCTTTGGGCAAAGTGGGGTTAAGTGTCTTGCCCAAGGACACAACGACAGCAGTCATCAGTGGGAGTCGGTGGAGAAGGTGCAGAGGTGGGAATTGAACCCACACCCTTCTGGCCATAAGGCCAATGCTCTACCAACTGAGCTACTGTCGCCCCTCAGTTCAGATTGTCCCTCACATTATTCCAAAGCATTACAAAAATTGAGGAGAATAATTGTGCTAAACTCAAATGTCTCCTTTGGTCTGCCTCGGGAGGAGCAAACAGATTATTGTCTAATGAAATATTGCGATACTAACATAATCGTTCCTTCACTAATTGACACCAATTAAGAGCTAGTTAACTTTATATTCTACGCTCCTTGGCTGTAGTTAGTGTTTTTGTGAAACTAAAGTGAGACCGCACGTTCCTAAAGTCTCTTGTTGCGACAGCGCCACCGCAGCGGCGCCAGAGACCAAGAAAGGCATCACCTTCGCCTTCAGCAGCGGGAAACCGAAACCAAAGCTGTTTGTTGGAGCTGCCTTCTTTGGAACCAGCAAGAAACCAACATCTATGTACAAAAGATCTGCTCCCAAGTCCTCAACCAGGCCCAAGAGGGTCAAACAGGCTGAAGTAGGACCATCTGTGCCAAGAGACAAGACCCAACCTCCTCCTGCAGCAGAGACCCAACCTCCTCCTGCAGAAGGGTCTGCCCCAGGGTCTGCCCCAGGGTCTGCCCCAGGGTCTGCACCAGGGTCTGCCCCAGGGTCTGCACCAGGGTCTGCACCAGGGTCTGCACCAGGGTCTGCCCCAGGGTCTGCCCCAGGGTCTGCCCCAGGGTCTGCCCCAGGGTCTGCCCCAGGGTCTGCACCAAAACAGCGGAGACAGTTTAATCCTTTGGACTGGGTGGACTCGTTGGATGAAATCACGGACTATCTGCCTCCAACTCCTGAAGGGTTAGAAATCTACAGTGTTCCTGTTCATGAGCAAAGCACCTTTTTAACGACTCCTTCTTCTTCCAGATCTCCCAAAGAGAGATTTGGCATCAACAAAGAATCTTCCGTTGTGTTGCTGCGGAGTCCGGACGCAGAGTCTAAGGCTCTGGCGCTCATGAAATCACAGGTAAATGTCCACACTTTAGATTCTCTGGATGAGGGAGTTTACAGAACCTGCAGGACCGCTAAGAACCTGCCGGACCGCTAAGAACCTGCCGGACCGCTAAGAACCTGCCGGACCGCTAAGAACCTGCCGGACCGCTAAGAACCTGCAGGACCATTTAAGAACCTCTGTTTACTGTCCACAAAAACTCATTTTGAAGATGGCACAGTTCATTCCAAGGCAATTCAAAGTGCTGAACAAAACAAGAAAGCATTAAAATCATAAATAATCACAGAACATTAAAAAGAAAGATAAAAATATAAAATCCCTCAGTTGTAGCACAGCTAAACAGAACTGTCTTTAACCTGGTTTTAAACATTGTCAGAGAGGACCTCCCAGGACCGACCCCTGTGGTACTCCTCAGGTCAGGGCCATTGTCAAAGAAGAAGTCTGTCTCACATTTTCAGGAAGATTCTGCTAAATTCATTCAGAACGTTACTACTAAAACTTGTAGTCAAAATAATAAGGTCATGAACTCTGCTCTGACTGTAGCTCTAGTCACATAAAACCAGCCCTGTGTAGTTCCTGCACTTTTCACTTAACTCTGTTTTTCTCACACATTCCTGCGTCAGTGTGTTTATGTGAACAGTCCATAATATCTGTTCTGCTCTAGTCACATAAAAGCAAGCCCTGTGTATGTCCTGCTCTTCCTCGGGTTGTCTCTGTTGGAGATGACACACACACGTACGCACACACGTACACACACGTTATACAGAGTTGTGGTTTCTGGTCCAGCAGGTTGTGTAGGATTGTGATGTTGCAGCTGTGGTTCTGTTTTAGGCGCCTGTGTTTGACCTCAGTGACATGAGCCCACTGAGCGGCGGGGACAGTCCAGCCACAGGTGCAGATCTTTCTAAACTCATCTAACGTCTGTGATCATTGGTTCAGTTTTCACCTTCTGCTTCCATAGGTGTGTATCCCATATTTGGATCTTCCTCCAAAAAGTAAGTATTGATCCTGTAGCATTTCCGGTGTATTTTGGAACAATAATGAAACCCAGACTTTCTCCTCAGGAGCAGAGTGGCAGCTCTGAGGCCTCCTGTGTCCTGCAGCACCCCCTGTGGCCCGGTGATGGCATTGCAGTCTGTGACTAAAGAGAGGACCCTGAGGAAGAGGAAGGACAGGCAGGATGAAGATCAGCTCATCATCGTCAGTTTCATTTCACTTTCTTCTGCTTTATCCATTGCCGGCTGCAGTCCTCAGAGAATTAGCATAAAAACTCTTCTTAGCGTCAGAACGAAAGGAAGAGACACAAGAGATGAAGAGAAAGTTCAGTGTTGCATCGTTACAGAACAGCACCAGATAAATGGACAATAACTACTAAAAAGAATAAAATCTTTAGCATAATAAAGAAGCTAGTATAAAATCTCTAACTTTAGCGTTATGTTGATTGTAGATGGCTTCCTGATTATGTTAATGTTATGCTAATTATGATAATGATATGCTGATGATTTTGTTACTAATGTCTAGAGTAAAACTTCCTGTGGCGTGTCTGAGGTTGTGTTTATGTGAACAGGACTGAGGGTGTGTTTATGTGAACAGGGCTGAGGGTGTGTTTATGTGAACAGGGCGCTGAGGGTGTGTTTATGTGAACAGGGCTGAGGGTGTGTTTATGTGAACAGGGCTGAGGGTGTGTTTATGTGAACAGGGCTGAGGGTGTGTTTATGTGAACAGGGCTGAGGGTGTGTTTATGTGAACAGGGCGCTGAGGGTGTGTTTATGTGAACAGGGCTGAGGGTGTGTTTATGTGAACAGGGCTGAGGGTGTGTTTATGTGAACAGGGCTGAGGGTGTGTTTATGTGAACAGGGCTGAGGGTGTGTTTATGTGAAACAGGGCTGAGGGTGTGTTTATGTGAACAGGGCTGAGGGTGTGTTTATGTGAACAGGGCGCTGAGGGTGTGTTTATGTGAACAGGGCTGAGGGTGTGTTTATGTGAACAGGGCGCTGAGGGTGTGTTTATGTGAACAGGGCTGAGGGTGTGTTTATGTGAACAGGGCTGAGGGTGTGTTTATGTGAACAGGGCTGAGGGTGTGTTTATGTGAACAGGGCGCTGAGGTGTGTTTATGTGAACAGGGCTGAGGGTGTGTTTATGTGAACAGGGCGCTGAGGGTGTGTTTATGTGAACAGGGCTGAGGGTGTGTTTATGTGAACAGGGCTGAGGGTGTGTTTATGTGAACAGGGCGCTGAGGGTGTGTTTATGTGAACAGGGCTGAGGGTGTGTTTATGTGAACAGGGCTGAGGGTGTGTTTATGTGAACAGGGCTGAGGGTGTGTTTATGTGAACAGGGCTGAGGGTGTTTTATGTGAACAGGGCGCTGAGGGTGTGTTTATGTGAACAGGGCGCTGAGGGTGTGTTTATGTGAACAGGGCTGAGGTGTGTTTATGTGAACAGGGCTGAGGGGTGTTTATGTGAACAGGGCTGAGGTGTGTGTTTATGTGAACAGGGGCTGAGGGTGTGTTTATGTGAACAGGGCTGAGGGTGTGTTATGTGAACAGGGCTGAGGGTGTGTTTATGTGAACAGGGCTGAGGGTGTGTTTATGTGAACAGGGCTGAGGGTGTGTTTATGTGAACAGGGGCTGAGGGTGTGTTTATGTGAACAGGGGCTGAGGGTGTGTTTATGTGAACAGGGCTGAGGGTGTGTTTATGTGAACAGGGGCTGAGGGTGTGTTTATGTGAACAGGGCTGAGGGTGTGTTTATGTGAACAGGGCTGAGGGTGTGTGTTTATGTGAACAGGGCTGAGGGTGTGTTTATGTGAACAGGGCTGAGGTGTGAGGTGCAGGGGTGTGTTTATGTGAACAGGGCTGAGGGTGTGTTTATGTGAACAGGGCTGAGGGTGTGTTTATGTGAACAGGGCTGAGGGTGTGTTTATGTGAACAGGGCTGGTGTATGTGTGAGGGTGTTTATGTGAACAGGGCTGAGGGTGTGTTTATGTGAACAGGGCTGAGGGTGTGTTTATGTGAACAGGGCTGAGGGTGTGTTTATGTGAACAGGGCTGAGGGTGTGTTTATGTGAACAGGGCTGAGGGTGTGTTTATGTGAACAGGGCTGAGGGTGTGTTTATGTGAACAGGGCTGAGGGTGTGTTTATGTGAACAGGGCTGAGGGTGTGTTTATGTGAACAGGGCTGAGGGTGTGTTTATGTGAACAGGGCTGAGGGTGTGTTTATGTGAACAGGGCTGAGGGTGTGTTTATGTGAACAGGGCTGAGGGGTGTTATGTGAACAGGCGCTGAGGGTGTGTTTATGTGAACAGGGCTGAGGTGTGTTTATGTGAAGGCGCTGAGGGCTGGTGTGTTTATGTGAACAGGGCTGAGGGTGTGTTTATGTGAACAGGCTGTGAGGGCTGAGGGTGTGTTTATGTGAACAGGGCTGAGGTGTGTTTATGTGAACAGGGCTGAGGGTGTGTTTATGTGAACAGGGCTGAGGGTGTGTTTATGTGAACAGGGCTGAGGTTGTGTTTATGTGAACAGGCTGAGGTGTGTTTATGTGAACAGGGCTGAGGGTGTGTTTATGTGAACAGGGCGCTGAGGGTGTGTTTATGTGAACAGGGCGCTGAGGGTGTGTTTATGTGAACAGGGCTGAGGGTGTGTTTATGTGAACAGGGCTGAGGGTGTGTTTATGTGAACAGGGCTGAGGGTGTGTTTATGTGAACAGGGCTGAGGGTGTGTTTATGTGAACAGGACTGAGGTTGTGTTTATGTGAACAGGGCTGAGGGTGTGTTTATGTGAACAGGGCGCTGAGGGTGTGTTTATGTGAACAGGGCGCTGAGGGTGTGTTTATGTGAACAGGGCTGAGGGTGTGTTTATGTGAACAGGGCTGAGGGTGTGTTTATGTGAACAGGACGCGGGGCAGAAGCAGTTCGGGGCCCAGAGCTGTGGCTCCTGTGGGATGGTGTACAGCGCAGACAACCCCGAGGACACGTTCCAACACTCGCAGTTTCATCAGAGGTTCCTCGACGCCATTAAATATGTGGTAAATGTGACTCTTTAAAGGATTAATAATTAAATATGTGGTAAATGTGACTCTTTAAAGGATTAATAATTAAATATGTGGTAAATGTGACTCTTTAAAGGATTAATAATTAAATATGTGGTAAATGTGACTCTTTAAAGGATTAATAATTAAATATGTGGTAAATGTGATTCTTTAAAGTTATAATCACACACATCCTGAGCCGGAGCTACAGTCTGCTGGAATCAGTGAAAACATGAAAACGGCTAAATCCTCTTTATTTACAGACACAAAGTTCTGTTTCTGAGCCCAAAATGTTACTTCATGGTCTGTGAAGAAAAATACGCTTTTTGATTCTTTAAAAGACTTTATTGTTTGTTTATTAATTTTATGCATTTCACTTTAAGCACAAGTCACCTCTGGTCCATCACAGTTTACAACAGACATAACGTCATGCTAACGTCATGCTAACGTCATGCTAACGTCATGCTAACGTCATGCTAACGTGCATCAGAGGAACATAACAATATAGTTTACTGAAAAGGAGTTGGAAGAATAAAATGTCTTTAATCCTTCCCCAACAACATATTAAACATGTTACACATGTTTAATATGTGTAACATATTAAATATATTAAACACATTACACATGTTACACACGTTAAACATAAATGAGCGTCTCTGTAACTACTTTAGAAAGTGTATTATTATAAATATAGATTTGTTTCAGGGCTGGAAGAAGGAGCGAGTCGTGGCGCACTTCTGGGACGGAAAGATCCTGTTGGTGATGCCGGACGACCCCAAATACGCCATCAAGAAAGTAATTCATTTATTATGTACTGTATGTGGCGCCACCTGCAGGTCAAAGACGGATCCCATCAGATCTCTGGAGCAAAGCAGGGCAGGGCCTGGTTAGTGCTGTGATGGGAGACCCTTAGGAGAGGGGCAGTTGGAGTCTCCTGATGGCACAGACAGCTGTCCCAGGGCAGCTGCGGCTACAGTAGTGTGAGGAGTGAAAGAATGTGAAGCATCTTTAAGTGTTTAAAAGACTGAAACAAAATGATTATGATGTGTGTTATTGGATAAGATCAGATATGTCTTTATTGTCAGGGTTAGGGTTAAAACCATAGACTGTATATATTAACGGACAGAGTCACGCCTATCTCCGCCAAAAATAGTGCTCTACTGGAGCTATGCAAAATGGCCTGTGATTTAAGATAATGGATAATAACATTTAATAATAAAGTAATAATATGCTAAAATAAAATGACTCTGGAGAAGAAAACAAAGTGTTGTTGTTCTTGTTTCAGGCAGAGGAAGTGCGGCAGGTTGCTGACAGCGAGTTGGGTTTCCAGCAGGTGGCGCTGTCGAGGCCGGCGCAAGCAAAGACCTACCTCTTCATCAACTCCGACAAAATGGTTGTGGGCTGCCTGGTCGCGGAACCAATCAGAAAGGTACCAAGGGTTGGTTTGTGTGGCTGTCACGTGACCCCTGTTGTTGTGCGTCGCGTGACCCTGTTGTGCGTCGCGTGACCCCTGTTGTTGTTGTGCGTCAGGCTTTCAGAGTGCTGCTGCAGCCTGACCAGGAGAAGGACATGCGGCGGGACGACTTCATGGAGCGCCACAGGGCGTGGTGCTGCTCCACGGTCCCGGAGCACGCCGTGTGTGGCATCAGCCGCATCTGGGTGTTCAGCTTAGCCCGACGCCACGCCATCGCCACACGCATGATGGACACGCTCAGGTATTCTGTCCTGGGCATCATCCTAGGGAGAGAGACCAGAGAGACCAGACCAGACCAGACCAGACCAGACCAGAGAGACCAGACCAGGGAGAGCAGAGCCCGAGAGGGAGAGCAGAGCCCGAGAGGGAGAGCAGAGCAGAGCCCGAGAGGGAGAGCAGAGCAGAGCCCGAGAGGGAGAGCAGAGCAGAGCCCGAGAGGGAGAGCAGAGCAGAGCCCGAGAGGGAGACCAGAGCAGAGCCCGAGAGGGAGACCAGAGCAGAGCCCGAGAGGGAGACCAGAGCAGAGCCCGAGAGGGAGAGCAGAGCAGAGCCCGAGAGGGAGACCAGAGCAGAGCCCGAGAGGGAGACCAGAGCTGATCATATAAATGTGTGTTTCCAGGAGCACCTTCATTTATGGCAGTCATTTGACTAAAGAAGAGATCGCGTTCTCGGACCCGACCCCAGACGGGAAACTGTTTGCCACAAAGTACACCGACACCTCGGCCTTCCTCGTTTATAACTTCATTTCATAACATGCTCCAGAACATGCTCCAGACCCGGAAGAACCTGAGCTTTAGAATAATACTGTTGTACATTTAGTTTTTATTATAAATCATTATGTTCCAGATGTTGTTTTGGTTTTTCAGTATTTATTCAGGCTGCACTTTGGGAGGTTTTGTATAAAAGTTGTGTATTTTGTTCAAACTTGTAAATATTTGAAGTAAAGTTTGTTTCCACTGCAGACCTGGACTTTGAATGGCAACAATGCAAATGCAAGTTTAGTTTTTTGCTTAAAGATTTCAAAATGAATGTTAGTGAGAAATGTTTGCACAAGATTCCAATGTTTATTAAAATCAAACCAATGACTTTTTTAATTTGGGCTTTTATTTATTTACTGCATATTTTACTTTAGCCTTTATGTCCTGGTTAATGCTCACTTATCAGAGCATTGGGCTTGATGGTCATGGGTTCGATGCCAGACCTCCCACTGATGTCTATGGTTGTGCCCCTGAGCAAGACACATAACCCACTAAGATCAGGGCTGTCCTCCTGCAGAGGAGCAGTTAGGATCTTTGTGGGACTGGAGCTATGAGCAGCTCAGATCGTTGCCCCAGAAATGGACTGAAAGATCTTGAATGAACTAAAGAATAGTATATGAGTTATTCTTTTGCTTAGAAAAGGAATGTTTTTAACTTCTAAAACTTTAACTGAAGCCTTCTATGGGTTAAGATTAAAATGTTCCAGTGTTCACATCTGAAGGGTTTTAAATAGTTGGAGTTTGAAACCTTAAGTGTCCACAAAACATGTGTTTGTCAAAAAGGTTTTATTCACATGTAAAGACTGCAGCGGGTCGAGCGCTCAGCTCCTAAAGACACAGATAAAACAAACACAGTAAAGAGTTCAGTCGATGACGATGACCTCGTGGCTCTGGGGGGCGCTGTTTCCTTCTAAAGCCTGGACGATCTGAGAGGCCGAGGGCCGCTTCTGGGGGTCTTCCTCTGTGCAGACGTAGAACAGTTCCACCATCCTCCTGTAGGGGGCGCCCAGAGCCTCTGCGTCCAGCGCAGGCCGAGTCCCGAGCCGCTCGTAATACGCGTCCTCGTCAAAGCTCTCGTCACCTGGACATGTGACATCACAAACAGTCGGACTTCGTATTTCATTGGTCTGTCATTTTAATGTTATGCAAGAGCCATGACTGATTATTACGAAGCACTTACAGCTGAACAGTTGTCAGCTGCTGTCTTTAGCCTATTTAACCTCTTCATCATCATCATCCTCCTCCTCCTCACCTTCATCATCCTCCTCGTCCTCTTCCTCGTCGAGAGCGTCCAGATGTGGCATGGACAGGGTCATCATCTCCCAGAGCGTCAGTCCAAATGCAAAGACGTCGGCCTTGTCAGAGACCGGTCCTCCCTCCATCACCTCCTTGGGGTTCCAGGGCTCGGTGCCGATGTACTCCGCCTTCGGGTCTGAAACTGCAGCCACACATTTACTCTCTGCTGTGGCTGGATGCTCCATTTAAACCAAAAACCTTTAGTTTTACACCAGTATTGTTAAAGGTAAGTCACCTTTCTTCATAAAACTGGAATTACAAAGAAACATGTTTGTTGAAATGAAACAAAAAGCAACTGCTGCAAAGTAAAGAGTTGTGATTTTATAAATGAGTCTACATTAAAATGAGGAAGCTTCCCTGTAATAGTTTGATTGTCCCACTGAAGTCTGCCCCTGGTGGCGGAGCGGGGAGTTACAGTTGGAACAGCCAAATACATCTGTGTCTGGACTCTAAAATAAAACTAGATTAGACCCTAGATTAGGTTCTAGATTAGATTAGACTCTAGATTAGGTTGTAGATTAGACCCTAGATTAGGTTCTAGATTAGACTCTAGATTAGATTAGGTTCTAGATTAGATTAGACTCTAGATTAGGTTGTAGATTAGACCCTAGATTAGACTCTAGATTAGATTAGATTAGGTTCTAGATTAGATTAGACTCTAGATTAGGTTCTAGATTACACCCTAGATTAGATTAGACTCTAGATTAGATTACTCTAGATTAGGTTGTAGATTAGATGGCGACATGTTCCAGCAGAGTTTCTTGATGAGGCTCTAGAGAGGATTAGGATTATTCTCACCTTTCATGTTCTCATCCAGAAACAGGGACACGCCCACGTCGCAGATCTTGACCGTCTCGAAGTCTCCTTTAATGACCACGTTGCAGGATTTCATGTCGCCGTGAAGCAGCTTCTTCTCATTGTGAAGATACTAAAATAATAATAATAAATTACTTTTTAGAATATGTTTGGAACGTCATATCGACCAATCACTGCAGAGGTTCTAACTTAGCTCCATTAGCCCAGTAAAGTGTTACTTAACCTGAATATCACTGAAAACTGAATGAATACAGCCTCATTCCTTTTATTAACTGTGGAAGGCTTTTGTTTTTTGAAACAAATGTCCAAACTCTCACTCGCTCACGTCTGTCCTGCAGCTAAAATATGTTTCTTAGTTTGTTATTCAGAGTTTTATGAAGGAGAGCCCCTCTCACAGATGGATCTTAAAGACACACTGCCTTCTATGATCAGGGATCATTCATCGCAGTCAGCTCTCTAGCGCCACACAGTTCACAATAAGTATTACAGCTACGGCAGCCTTTGAAGGACAATATGTCGTCTACTGGTCTCCAACCAAGCCCCGTGATCCAAGATGATCCAAGATGGTGCTGTGTAGTCTGCAGTACCACGAGAATCCCCTGAGCACATGGTCCTTCAGCTCCAAGCTGTAACACTCTATCCAGTTATTATCATAGACCCATGTCCCCAAAACTCCCGGGTCCAAAGAGAACAAATATTTTCCGTATTTATTTTCCAAGTCTAAACCATCCTTTATTTTGGAAAATGACCAGATTATCTTGTTCACGTGACACAGTAGCACTGAAATGTAAACAAAGTATTACAAACTCTGTGATGAAATAAACTAGACTTCAGAACCAGAACCGGTTCGGTCAAACCGTGAAACTACGACAGTCCAGTCACCTTCAGACCCGCGAGCCACATGCAGCGCCACTTTCTCGATGTTGGCGGCAGGAAAGGCTTTCAGACCGTCCTCTCGCCGCCTCTCGATCATGTCGTTGAGTGACTGCTCTCCTCCGTACTCCATGGCCAGACACTTTGATCCATCTGTCGCCGTGGCAACAGCACGAAAACCTGCAGCGGAATCAACAAAGCACCAGCAGTTAGCTCCTGGTTTCCTGCCCCAGGGCAGCTGTGGCACACAGTAGTCCATCTGTGCGAAGAGAGAATACATAGAAACATGAAAAGAAGGGAAAAAAGGGTTTATATTAAAACTTAGTTTATGTAGAAGATAAAGATTCTTTATGTATATAAAACAGTTCATTATTATTCACTTCTACTGCTCGGCTTGAATGATCCGGAAACTGCAGCGAGTCCAGACCCGAGCCCTAACCCTGGTCCAGACCAGAGCAGAGAGGATTCATGGTTTTACACTGGTCCAGACCAGAGCAGAGAGGATTCATGGTTTTACACTGGTCCAGACCATTAGCTTACCAGTTAGCATCTTATAGCCTTTCACCAAACTGTTTTTCTGTATTTAAAGTTGTATTCATCAGTTTTAGTTCTTATTAAAAGAACTAAAGGTTAAAACCTTAAAAATGACTTTGAATAAAACCGATGGAAACATTTTTGTAAATGTTCAATATTCATAGGTTTGAGTGAGAGCAGAATGACGGCTCTGGGAGGTCTAAAGCAATGTCTCTGGTTTTAGAGTTTTGTTACCAATAAATAATAGCACAGACTTTTGAAAGTGTCTACGTCACGCCGCAGAGAGACGTGGCACGCTGACGTAACGCGACGCTGACGTATACGCTGACGTGACGTGAACAGGAAGTGCAGCCCACAGCGCTTTGAGGCTCAGGTCCAGTCACATTCACAAACTCTCTGTTCTGGACAAACAATGGCTTCAAACAATGCGTCTGCGGGGAAATGGGAAGTGGTGAAGAAGGGAAAGAAGAGCAGCAACCCCGGAGGGACTAAAAACCCCAGTGATAAGAAGAATGGAGCTCGAAAAGCTCTGGGGGAGTCGAACCTACAGCAGGCCAAACGTGAGTGTCTGCGGCCCCTCTACAACTATATCACTAACCTATATATTACTATATATTACTGTAATACTGTCTCCGCCAGAGTCTGACCGAGGACTGGCCTTTGCAGAGATTCGAACACATTTAAAGTCTAGACTCTGAGCTGTCACTGAAACAGAACAGGACATGGTTCTAATGGTTCTACTGAGTCCAACTCATGTGCAGTAAAAGCATCATCTCTGTTACTGACCCTCTGCTTCTACCACCTGCTCTTTCCTCCCAGAGAAGTGTTTTAATAAAGGAACTTTTACTGAAGAGGAGACGTTAGCATGCTAACGCAATAGCATGCTAACAGTTAGCATGCTAACGCAATAGCATGCTAACAGTTAGCATGCTAACGCAATAGCATGCTAACAGTTAGCATGATGTTAGCCAAGTATCAACAGAGCATCGTCATCACTCTGACTCTCTAACATCCTTTTCCTTTGTCTTTGACCAAGAACCAGTGAACACATGTGTAATTACTGACAGAATCATGAATACCGGAACCACCATGTGTCTAACTGTGCTGCAGACCCAGGACTGAGGCTGTAGACCCAGGACTGAGGCTGTAGACCCAGGACTGAGGCTGTAGACCCAGGACTGAGGCTGTAGACCCAGGACTGAGGCTGTAGACCCAGGACTGAGGCTGTAGACCCAGGACTGAGGCTGTAGACCCAGGACTGAGGCTGCAGACCCAGGACTGAGGCTGTAGACCCAGGACTGAGGCTGTAGACCCAGGACTGAGGCTGCAGACCCAGGACTGAGGCTGCAGACCCAGGACTGAGGCTGTAGACCCAGGACTGAGGCTGTAGACCCAGGACTGAGGCTGTAGACCCAGGACTGAGGCTGTAGACCCAGGACTGAGGCTGTAGACCCAGGACTGAGGCTGTAGACCCAGGACTGAGGCTGCAGACCCAGGACTGAGGCTGTAGACCCAGGACTGAGGCTGCAGACCCAGGACTGAGGCTGCAGACCCAGGACTGAGGCTGTAGACCCAGGACTGAGGCTGTAGACCCAGGACTGAGGCTGTAGACCCAGGACTGAGGCTGTAGACCCAGGACTGAGGCTGTAGACCCAGGACTGAGGCTGTAGACCCAGGACTGAGGCTGTAGACCCAGGACTGAGGCTGTAGACCCAGGACTGAGGCTGTAGACCCAGGACTGAGGCTGTAGACCCAGGACTGAGGCTGTAGACCCAGGACTGAGGCTGTAGACCCAGGACTGAGGCTGTAGACTCAGGACTGAGGCTGTAGACCCAGGACTGAGGCTGCTGAGACCCAGGACTGAGGCTGCAGACCCAGGACTGAGGCTGCAGACCCAGGACTGAGGCTGTAGACCCAGGACTGAGGCTGTAGACCCAGGACTGAGGCTGTAGACCCAGGACTGAGGCTGTAGACCCAGGACTGAGGCTGTAGACCCAGGACTGAGGCTGTAGACCCAGGACTGAGGCTGTAGACCCAGGACTGAGGCTGTAGACCCAGGACTGAGGCTGTAGACCCAGGACTGAGGCTGTAGACCCAGGACTGAGGCTGTAGACCCAGGACTGAGGCTGTAGACCCAGGACTGAGGCTGTAGACCCAGGACTGAGGCTGTAGACCCAGGACTGAGGCTGTAGACCAGGACTGAGGCTGTAGACCCAGGACTGAGGCTGTAGACCCAGGACTGAGGCTGTAGACCCAGGACTGAGGCTGTAGACCCAGGACTGAGGCTGTAGACCCAGGACTGAGGCTGTAGACCCAGGACTGAGGCTGTAGACCCAGGACTGAGGCTGTAGACCCAGGACTGAGGCTGTAGACCCAGGACTGAGGCTGTAGACCCAGGACTGAGGCTGTAGACCCAGGACTGAGGCTGTAGACCCAGGACTGAGGCTGTAGACCCAGGACTGAGGCTGTAGACCCAGGACTGAGGCTGTAGACCCAGGACTGAGGCTGTAGACCCAGGACTGAGGCTGTAGACCCAGGACTGAGGCTGTAGACCCAGGACTGAGGCTGTAGACCCAGGACTGAGGCTGTAGACCCAGGACTGAGGCTGTAGACCCAGGACTGAGGCTGTAGACCCAGGACTGAGGCTGTAGACCCAGGACTGAGGCTGTAGACCCAGGACTGAGGCTGTAGACCCAGGACTGAGGCTGTAGACCCAGGACTGAGGCTGTAGACCCAGGACTGAGGCTGTAGACCCAGGACTGAGGCTGTAGACTCAGGACTGAGGCTGTAGACCCAGGACTGAGGCTGTAGACCCAGGACTGAGGCTGCAGACCCAGGACTGAGGCTGCAGACCCAGGACTGAGGCTGTAGACCCAGGACTGAGGCTGTAGACCCAGGACTGAGGCTGTAGACCCAGGACTGAGGCTGTAGACCCAGGACTGAGTCTGTAGACCCAGGACTGAGGCTGTAGACCCAGGACTGAGGCTGTAGACCCAGGACTGAGGCTGTAGACGCAGGACTGAGGCTGTAGACCCAGGACTGAGGCTGTAGACCCAGGACTGAGGCCGCAGACCCAGGACTGAGGCCGCAGACCCAGGACTGAGGCTGTAGACCCAGGACTGAGGCTGTAGACCCAGGACTGAGGCTGTAGACCCAGGACTGAGGCTGTAGATCCAGGACTGAGGCTGTAGACCAGGACTGAGGCTGTAGACCCAGGACTGAGGCTGTAGACCCAGGACTGAGGCTGTAGACCCAGGACTGAGGCTGTAGACCCAGGACTGAGTCTGTAGACCCAGGACTGAGGCTGTAGACCCAGGACTGAGGCTGTAGACCCAGGACTGAGGCTGTAGACCAGGACTGAGGCTGTAGACCCAGGACTGAGGCCGCAGACCCAGGACTGAGGCTGTAGACCCAGGACTAAGGCTGTAGACCCAGGACTGAGGCTGTAGACCCAGGACTGAGGCTGTAGACCCAGGACTGAGGCTGTAGACCCAGGACTGAGGCTGTAGACCCAGGACTGAGGCTGTAGACCCAGGACTGAGGCTGTAGACCCAGGACTGAGGCTGTAGACCCAGGACTGAGGCTGTAGACCCAGGACTGAGGCTGTAGACCCAGGACTGAGGCTGTAGACCCAGGACTGAGGCTGTAGACCCAGGACTAAGGCTGTAGACCCAGGACTGAGGCTGTAGACCAGGACTGAGGCTGTAGACCCAGGACTGAGGCCGCAGACCCAGGACTGAGGCTGTAGACCCAGGACTAAGGCTGTAGACCCAGGACTGAGGCTGTAGACCAGGACTGAGGCTGTAGACCCAGGACTGAGGCTGTAGACCCAGGACTGAGGCTGCAGACCCAGGACTGAGGCTGCAGACCCAGGACTGAGGCTGTAGACCCAGGACTGAGGCTGTAGACCCAGGACTGAGGCTGTAGACCCAGGACTAAGGCTGTAGACCCAGGACTGAGGCTGTAGACCAGGACTGAGGCTGTAGACCCAGGACTGAGGCCGCAGACCCAGGACTGAGGCTGTAGACCCAGGACTAAGGCTGTAGACCCAGGACTGAGGCTGTAGACCAGGACTGAGGCTGTAGACCCAGGACTGAGGCTGTAGACCCAGGACTGAGGCCGTAGACCCAGGACTGAGGCTGTAGACCCAGGACTGAGGCTGTAGACCCAGGACTGAGGCTGTAGACCCAGGACTGAGGCTGTAGACCCAGGACTGAGGCTGTAGACCCAGGACTGAGGCTGTAGACCCAGGACTGAGGCTGTAGACCCAGGACTGAGGCTGTAGACCCAGGACTGAGGCTGTAGACCCAGGACTGAGGCTGTAGATCCAGGACTGAGGCTGTAGACCCAGGACTGAGGCTGTAGACCCAGGACTGAGGCTGTAGACCCAGGACTGAGGCCGCAGACCCAGGACTGAGGCCTGCAGACCCAGGACTGAGGCTGTAGACCCAGGACTGAGGCTGTAGACCAGGACTGAGGCTGTAGACCCAGGACTGAGGCCGCAGACCCAGGACTGAGGCCGTAGACCCAGGACTGAGGCTGTAGACCCAGGACTGAGGCTGTAGACCCAGGACTGAGGCTGTAGACCCAGGACTGAGGCTGTAGACCCAGGACTGAGGCCGTAGACCCAGGACTGAGGCCGTAGACCCAGGACTGAGGCCGTAGACCCAGGACTGAGGCCGTAGACCCAGGACTGAGGCCGTAGACCCAGGACTGAGGCTGTAGACCCAGGACTGAGGCTGTAGACCCAGGACTGAGGCTGTAGACCCAGGACTGAGGCTGTAGACCCAGGACTGAGGCTGTAGACCCAGGACTGAGGCTGTAGACCCAGGACTGAGGCTGTAGACCCAGGACTGAGGCTGTAGACCCAGGACTGAGGCTGTAGACCCAGGACTGAGGCTGTAGACCCAGGACTGAGGCTGTAGACCCAGGACTGAGGCTGTAGACGCAGGACTGAGGCTGTAGACCCAGGACTGAGGCTGTAGACCCAGGACTGAGGCTGTAGACCCAGGACTGAGGCTGTAGACCCAGGACTGAGGCTGTAGACCCAGGACTGAGGCTGTAGACCCAGGACTGAGGCTGTAGACCCAGGACTGAGGCTGTAGACCCAGGACTGAGGCTGTAGACCCAGGACTGAGGCTGTAGACCCAGGACTGAGGCTGTAGACCCAGGACTGAGGCTGTAGACCCAGGACTGAGGCTGTAGACCCAGGACTGAGGCTGTAGACCCAGGACTGAGGCTGTAGACCCAGGACTGAGGCTGTAGATCCAGGACTGAGGCTGTAGACCCAGGACTGAGGCTGCAGACCCAGGACTGAGGCTGTAGATCCAGGACTGAGGCTGTAGACCCAGGACTGAGGCTGTAGACCCAGGACTGAGGCTGTAGACCCAGGACTGAGGCTGTAGACCCAGGACTGAGGCTGTAGACCCAGGACTGAGGCTGTAGACCCAGGACTGAGGCTGTAGACCCAGGACTGAGGCTGTAGACCCAGGACTGAGGCTGTAGACCCAGGACTGAGACTATAGACCCAGGACTGAGGCTGTAGACCCAGGACTGAGGCTGTAGACCCAGGACTGAGGCTGCGGACCCAGGACTGAGGCTGCGGACCCAGGACTGAGGCTGCGGACCCAGGACTGAGGCTGCGGACCCAGGACTGAGGCTGCAGACCCAGGACTGAGGCTGCAGACCCAGGACTGAGGCTGCAGACCCAGGACTGAGGCTGCAGACCGGACTGAGGCTGTAGACCGGACTGAGGCTGTAGACCGGACTGAGGCTGTAGACCGGACTGAGGCTGTAGACCCAGGACTGAGGCTGTAGACCCAGGACTGAGGCTGTAGACCCAGACTGAGGCTGTAGACCGGACTGAGGCTGTAGACCCAGGACTGAGGCTGTAGACCCAGGACTGAGGCTGTAGACCCAGACTGAGGCTGTAGACCGGACTGAGGCTGTAGACCGGACTGACCCACATAGTTTTAGTGAAGGATCTGAATGAACCCAGAGCAACTGGTGCCCTCTGTCAGCAGCTGTCAGGACCACGGGCTGCTCGCCGCCTGCTCGCCGGCTGCTCGCCGCCTGCTCGCCGGCTGCTCGCCGCCTGCTCGCCGCCTGCTCGCCGCCTGCTCGCCGCCTGGGGCTTCTCTATTCATTCTTCTATCTGCACCGTCAACACAATCTGATACACATTTGCTACTTGTGTGATTTTTTAGTATCTATATGTAAGATTTTTGTGTCATCATTAAAGGGCCCTAATCTGTCATAATAATAATACTTCTTTAACTGATAACAGTAGTTCAAAGATATTTGAATTTCTAAATTACTTTTCCAGCCTCTAAATCTTGTTATTGTTTTCATTTCGATGTCCCGCCCTCCACCGTTTCACCAATCAGAAAGTTTGTGATCCGGGCGCCAGAACTCACCGCGTGGAGCTAATCTCACTGGTAAAGTACCATGTGGAGCTAATCTCACTGGTAAAGTACCACGTGGAGCTAATCTCACTGGTAAAGTACCACGTGGAGCTAATCTCACTGGTAAAGTACCATGTGGAGCTAATCTCACTGGTAAAGTACCATGTGGAGCTAATCTCACTGGTAAAGTACCATGTAGAGCTAATGTCACTGGTAAAGTACCATGTAGAGCTAATGTCACTGGTAAAGTACCATGTGGAGCTAATCTCACTGGTAAAGTACCATGTGGAGCTAATCTCACTGGTAAAGTACCATGTGGCGCAGAACTAAAAAAGGTCTCGTTATGATTCTCAAATCATTAACGACAAAACAAGGAATAAAACCAGGATTTCTATCTTTGTGAAAAAGGTGTTGGTTATAGATTTGTTGTTGACAAAACTCTTGTCTATTCAGCTGTTATGGTCCCAGCTGGATTCGTCTGCATATCTGGCAACCTGAGTCAGGGACAGTGGGAGAGGCTGCAGTTTATGGACATCCCGCTCCCTATGAACCAATGTGTCCATTGTGTTTGATTCTGATATTTTGGATATTGGAGACCGCTGCTGTTGTGATTCAGGCCTACACAAAAACAACATTGAATTGAGATGTCTTTCATTATGACCCCAACCATCCACTCTCTCAACTTCTCTCTGCCTTCCCTTGATTTTGTTCTTCAATGTTTGGTAAAGTGACTGAGTTTCCAAAAAGCTTTGTATTGTTGATTGCTAATTTCTCTTCTAAATACTTTAAATACTGTTGCTACTTAGCTGTGGAGTCACTCATTGCGTAATACTCGGCGGGAGTACAATAAGTGGTTTGTGAGAGAGAAGGTCGTGACTCAAATCTATTTTCATAACTTCAGAGTTTGACGGTTTACCCATTTTATGTCTTTCAGCTTTAAAGATGTCCGAGACGCTGTTCGAGAACTTTGACAAAATGGCAAAGAAGCAAAACAAAGAACAGGTCCCACCCCCAGCGGAGACTCAGACCAAGAAACCAGCGCCAACAAAACCAGCCAAGAAAGTCCTGTCCAGCTCCTCAGGCTCCTCAGGCTCCTCAGGCTCCCCGGCCAAGCACAGGAGCCTGGAGGACGCCTTCAGAGCCGTAAGTGTTCTATACCTTCTCCTTATGTCCCTTTGATCCTGACCAAGCACAGGAGCCTGGAGGACGCCTTCAGAGCCGTAAGTGTTCTATACGTTCTCCTTATGTCCCTTTGATCCCGGCCAAGCACAGGAGCCTGGAGGACGCCTTCAGAGCCGTAAGTGTTCTATACCTTCTCCTTATGTCCCTTTGATCCTGACCAAGCACAGGAGCCTGGAGGACGCCTTCAGAGCCGTAAGTGTTCTATACCTTCTCCTTATGTCCCTTTGATCCTGACCAAGCACAGGAGCCTGGAGGACGCCTTCAGAGCCGTAAGTGTTCTATACGTTCTCCTTATGTCCCTTTGATCCTGACCAAGCACCGGAGCCTGGAGGACGCCTTCAGAGCCGTAAGTGTTCTATACGTTCTCCTTATGTCCCTTTGATCCCGGCCAAGCACAGGAGCCTGGAGGACGCCTTCAGAGCCGTAAGTGTTCTATACCTTCTCCTTATGTCCCTTTGATCCTGACCAAGCACAGGAGCCTGGAGGACGCCTTCAGAGCCGTAAGTGTTCTATACCTTCTCCTTATGTCCCTTTGATCCTGACCAAGCACAGGAGCCTGGAGGACGCCTTCAGAGCCGTAAGTGTTCTATACGTTCTCCTTATGTCCCTTTGATCCCGGCCAAGCACAGGAGCCTGGAGGACGCCTTCAGAGCCGTAAGTGTTCTATACGTTCTCCTTATGTCCCTTTGATCCTGACCAAGCACAGGAGCCTGGAGGACGCCTTCAGAGCCGTAAGTGTTCTATACCTTCTCCTTATGTCCCTTTGATCCTGACCAAGCACAGGAGCCTGGAGGACGCCTTCAGAGCCGTAAGTGTTCTATACGTTCTCCTTATGTCCCTTTGATCCCGGCCAAGCACAGGAGCCTGGAGGACGCCTTCAGAGCCGTAAGTGTTCTATACGTTCTCCTTATGTCCCTTTGATCCCGGCCAAGCACAGGAGCCTGGAGGACGCCTTCAGAGCCGTAAGTGTTCTATACGTTCTCCTTATGTCCCTTTGATCCCGGCCAAGCACAGGAGCCTGGAGGACGCCTTCAGAGCCGTAAGTGTTCTATACGTTCTCCTTATGTCCCTTTGATCCTGACCAAGCACAGGAGCCTGGAGGACGCCTTCAGAGCCGTAAGTGTTCTATACCTTCTCCTTATGTCCCTTTGATCCTGACCAAGCACAGGAGCCTGGAGGACGCCTTCAGAGCCGTAAGTGTTCTATACGTTCTCCTTATGTCCCTTTGATCCCGGCCAAGCACAGGAGCCTGGAGGACGCCTTCAGAGCCGTAAGTGTTCTATACCTTCTCCTTATGTCCCTTTGATCCTGACCAAGTACAGGAGTCTGGAGGACGCCTTCAGAGCCGTAAGTGTTCTATACCTTCTCCTTATGTCCCTTTGATCCTGACCAAGCACAGAGCCTGGAGACCCTAGCGATGTTCTTCCTATGTCCCTTTGATCCTGACCAAGCACAGGAGCCTGGAGGACGCCTTCAGAGCCGTAAGTGTTCTATACCTTCTCCTTATGTCCCTTTGATCCCGGACCAAGCACAGGAGCCTGGAGGACGCCTTCAGAGCCGTAAGTGTTCTATACCTTCTCCTTATGTCCCTTTGATCCCGGCCAAGCACAGGAGCCTGGAGGACGCCTTCAGAGCCGTAAGTGTTCTATACCTTCTCCTTATGTCCCTTTGATCCTGACCAAGCACAGGAGCCTGGAGGACGCCTTCAGAGCCGTAAGTGTTCTATACCTTCTCCTTATGTCCCTTTGATCCTGACCAAGCACAAGAGCCTGGAGGACGCCTTCAGAGCCGTAAGTGTTCTATACCTTCTCCTTATGTCCCTTTGATCCTGACCAAGCACAGGAGCCTGGAGGACGCCTTCAGAGCCGTAAGTGTTCTATACCTTCTCCTTATGTCCCTTTGATCCTGACCAAGCACAGGAGCCTGGAGGACGCCTTCAGAGCCGTAAGTGTTCTATACCTTCTCCTTATGTCCCTTTGATCCTGACCAAGCACAGGAGCCTGGAGGACGCCTTCAGAGCCGTAAGTGTTCTATACGTTCTCCTTATGTCCCTTTGATCCTGACCAAGCACAGGAGCCTGGAGGACGCCTTCAGAGCCGTAAGTGTTCTATACCTTCTCCTTATGTCCCTTTGATCCTGACCAAGCACAGGAGCCTGGAGGACGCCTTCAGAGCCGTAAGTGTTCTATACCTTCTCCTTATGTCCCTTTGATCCTGACCAAGCACAGGAGCCTGGAGGACGCCTTCAGAGCCGTAAGTGTTCTATACCTTCTCCTTATGTCCCTTTGATCCTGACCAAGCACAGGAGCCTGGAGGACGCCTTCAGAGCCGTAATGTTCTATACCTTCTCCTTATGTCCCTTTGATCCTGACCAAGCACAGGAGCCTGGAGGACGCCTTCAGAGCCGTAAGTGTTCTATACCTTCTCCTTATGTCCCTTTGATCCTGACCAAGCACAGGAGCCTGGAGGACGCCTTCAGAGCCGTAAGTGTTCTATACCTTCTCCTTATGTCCCTTTGATCCTGACCAAGCACAGGAGCCTGGAGGACGCCTTCAGAGCCGTAAGTGTTCTATACCTTCTCCTTATGTCCCTTTGATCCCGGCCAAGCACAGGAGCCTGGAGGACGCCTTCAGAGCCGTAAGTGTTCTATACCTTCTCCTTATGTCCCTTTGATCCTGACCAAGCACAGGAGCCTGGAGGACGCCTTCAGAGCCGTAAGTGTTCTATACCTTCTCCTTATGTCCCTTTGATCCGACCAAGCACAGGAGCCTGGAGGACGCCTTCAGAGCCGTAAGTGTTCTATACCTTCTCCTTATGTCCCTTTGATCCTGACCAAGCACAGGAGCCTGGAGGACGCCTTCAGAGCCGTAAGTGTTCTATACCTTCTCCTTATGTCCCTTTGATCCCGGCCAAGCACAGGAGCCTGGAGGACGCCTTCAGAGCCGTAAGTGTTCTATACCTTCTCCTTATGTCCCTTTGATCCTGACCAAGCACAGGAGCCTGGAGGACGCCTTCAGAGCCGTAAGTGTTCTATACCTTCTCCTTATGTCCCTTTGATCCTGACCAAGTACAGGAGCCTGGAGGACGCCTTCAGAGCCGTAAGTGTTCTATACCTTCTCCTTATGTCCCTTTGATCCTGACCAAGCACAGGAGCCTGGAGGACGCCTTCAGAGCCGTAAGTGTTCTATACCTTCTCCTTATGTCCCTTTGATCCCGGCCAAGCACAGGAGCCTGGAGGACGCCTTCAGAGCCGTAAGTGTTCTATACGTTCTCCTTATGTCCCTTTGATCCTGACCAAGCACAGGAGCCTGGAGGACGCCTTCAGAGCCGTAAGTGTTCTATACGTTCTCCTTATGTCCCTTTGATCCTGACCAAGCACAGGAGCCTGGAGGACGCCTTCAGAGCCGTAAGTGTTCTATACGTTCTCCTTATGTCCCTTTGATCCTGACCAAGCACAGGAGCCTGGAGGACGCCTTCAGAGCCGTAAGTGTTCTATACCTTCTCCTTATGTCCCTTTGATCCTGACCAAGCACAGGAGCCTGGAGGACGCCTTCAGAGCCGTAAGTGTTCTATACTTCTCCTTATGTCCCTTTGATCCTGACCAAGCACAGGAGCCTGGAGGACGCCTTCAGAGCCGTAAGTGTTCTATACGTTCTCCTTATGTCCCTTTGATCCTGACCAAGCACAGGAGCCTGGAGGACGCCTTCAGAGCCGTAAGTGTTCTATACGTTCTCCTTATGTCCCTTTGATCCTGACCAAGCACAGGAGCCTGGAGGACGCCTTCAGAGCCGTAAGTGTTCTATACGTTCTCCTTATGTCCCTTTGATCCTGACCAAGCACAGGAGCCTGGAGGACGCCTTCAGAGCCGTAAGTGTTCTATACGTTCTCCTTATGTCCCTTTGATCCTGACCAAGCACAGGAGCCTGGAGGACGCCTTCAGAGCCGTAAGTGTTCTATACGTTCTCCTTATGTCCCTTTGATCCTGACCAAGCACAGGAGCCTGGAGGACGCCTTCAGAGCCGTAAGTGTTCTATACTTCTCCTTATGTCCCTTTGATCCTGAGACTCAAGTTGCACATCCTTGGAGCACAGGAGCCTGGAGGACGCCTTCAGAGCCGTAAGTGTTCTATACGTTCTCCTTATGTCCCTTTGATCCTGACCAAGCACAGGAGCCTGGAGGACGCCTTCAGAGCCGTAAGTGTTCTATACCTTCTCCTTATGTCCCTTTCATCCTGACCAAGTACAGGAGCCTGGAGGACGCCTTCAGAGCCGTAAGTGTTCTATACCTTCTCCTTATGTCCCTTTGATCCTGACCAAGCACAGGAGCCTGGAGGACGCCTTCAGAGCCGTAAGTGTTCTATACCTTCTCCTTATGTCCCTTTGATCCTGACCAAGCACAGGAGCCTGGAGGACGCCTTCAGAGCCGTAAGTGTTCTATACGTTCTCCTTATGTCCCTTTGATCCTGACCAAGCACAGGAGCCTGGAGGACGCCTTCAGAGCCGTAAGTGTTCTATACCTTCTCCTTATGTCCCTTTGATCCTGACCAAGCACAGGAGCCTGGAGGACGCCTTCAGAGCCGTAAGTGTTCTATACGTTCTCCCTTATGTCCCTTTGATCCTGACCAAGCACAGGAGCCTGGAGGACGCCTTCAGAGCCGTAAGTGTTCTATACGTTCTCCTTATGTCCCTTTGATCCTGACCAAGTACAGGAGCCTGGAGGACGCCTTCAGAGCCGTAAGTGTTCTATACCTTCTCCTTATGTCCCTTTGATCCTGACCAAGCACAGGAGCCTGGAGGACGCCTTCAGAGCCGTAAGTGTTCTATACCTTCTCCTTATGTCCCTTTGATCCTGACCAAGTACAGGAGCCTGGAGGACGCCTTCAGAGCCGTAAGTGTTCTATACCTTCTCCTTATGTCCCTTTGATCCTGACCAAGCACAGGAGCCTGGAGGACGCCTTCAGAGCCGTAAGTGTTCTATACCTTCTCCTTATGTCCCTTTGATCCTGACCAAGCACAGGAGCCTGGAGGACGCCTTCAGAGCCGTAAGTGTTCTATACCTTCTCCTTATGTCCCTTTGATCCTGACCAAGCACCGGAGCCTGGAGGACGCCTTCAGAGCCGTAAGTGTTCTATACGTTCTCCTTATGTCCCTTTGATCCCGGCCAAGCACAGGAGCCTGGAGGACGCCTTCAGAGCCGTAAGTGTTCTATACCTTCTCCTTATGTCCCTTTGATCCTGACCAAGCACAGGAGCCTGGAGGACGCCTTCAGAGCCGTAAGTGTTCTATACCTTCTCCTTATGTCCCTTTGATCCTGACCAAGCACAGGAGCCTGGAGGACGCCTTCAGAGCCGTAAGTGTTCTATACCTTCTCCTTATGTCCCTTTCATCCTGACCAAGTACAGGAGCCTGGAGGACGCCTTCAGAGCCGTAAGTGTTCTATACCTTCTCCTTATGTCCCTTTGATCCTGACCAAGTACAGGAGCCTGGAGGACGCCTTCAGAGCCGTAAGTGTTCTATACCTTCTCCTTATGTCCCTTTCATCCTGACCAAGCACCGGAGCCTGGAGGACGCCTTCAGAGCCGTAAGTGTTCTATACCTTCTCCTTATGTCCCTTTGATCCTGACCAAGCACCGGAGCCTGGAGGACGCCTTCAGAGCCGTAAGTGTTCTATACCTTCTCCTTATGTCCCTTTGATCCCGGCCAAGCACAGGAGCCTGGAGGACGCCTTCAGAGCCGTAAGTGTTCTATACGTTCTCCTTATGTCCCTTTGATCCTGACCAAGCACAGGAGCCTGGAGGACGCCTTCAGAGCCGTAAGTGTTCTATACGTTCTCCTTCTTATGTCCCTTTGATTTCTATTGCATATCCTCTCTCAAGGTTTTAACACTGTCCCCTCTGGGTTTTGGTTCTTTGCCGACGCAGAATGGTCAAAGGACAGTGATTCAAGAGACTGTCCAATGAAATGTGGACTCACTGCTTTGAAAACACACATAACACAAAGACACACACAGAGCAACACAATCAAAGTGAATCTAGTTTTAGTGATTTTTATACTTTCATAGTTTTTCTAGTTGTGTCCTTTTGTCTCTTTACGTTTGCACAGGAAGAGCATCCAGCTGCTTTTCAGAGTAAATCTATTCTTTCTTTTTATACAACTATTTGAACTTTTGAACATATTGTGTAACTGCTTTGTTCTTTTCACTGAACACTTGGACTTTGGTTCATGTGGAGCATCTTGAACCGTGATCAAAGCTCAGATGGTTCCGTGTTCTCTCTGCTCTGTCCACACTCTCAGGGCTCATGTTCCTCTGATTCCATTCTATTCATCTTAGACTTAGACCTAGACTTAGACCTAGACTTAGACCTAGACTTAGACCTCGACTTAGACCTCGACTTAGACCTAGACTTAGACCTAGACTTAGACCTAGACTTAGACCTAGCCTTAGACCTAGACTTAGACCTAGACTTAGACCTAGCCTTAGACCTAGCCTTAGACCTAGACTTAGACCTAGCCTTAGACCTAGCCTTAGACCTAGACTTAGACCTAGACTTAGACCTAGCCTTAGACCTAGACTTAGACCTAGCCTTAGACCTAGACTTAGACCTAGACTTAGACCTAGACTTAGACCTAGACTTAGACCTAGCCTTAGACCTAGCGTTAGACCTCGCCTTAGACCTAGACTTAGACCTAGACTTAGACCTAGACTTAGACCTAGACTTAGACCTAGACTTAGACCTAGACTTAGACCTCGCCTAAAGCCTAGTGTACACTCAGCGGCGCTTACGGAGGTGACGTGACGTCACTTGTGCAACGTGTTGGTCACCGCAGGCCCTTACGTCTGACCTGAAGCGTGTGTGTGTGTGTCTGACCTGAAGCGTGTGTGTGTGTGTGTCTGACCTGAAGCGTGTGTGTGTGTGTCTGACCTGAAGCGTGTGTGTGTGTGTGTCTGACCTGAAGTGTGTGTGTTCCCTTCAGGTGGATGTGTGTGACCTGAAGTGTGTGTGTGTTCCCTTCAGGTGGATGTGTGTGACCTGAAGTGTGTGTGTGTTCCCTTCAGGTGGATGTGTGTGACCTGAAGCAGCAGTTGTGTCGCAGTCAGACGCTGTTTCCTGAAAACCCTTCGGTCTGGGTCAAAGATCTGGCCGGTTACCTGAACATCCACCTGACGGCGCCCGAGACCGAGCCCACGCTCAGCAGCCACGCCCACGGTAACACACAGCCACGCCCACGCTCAGCAGCCACGCCCACGGTAACACACAGCCACGCCCACGGTCAGCAGCCACGCCCACGGTAACACACAGCCACGCCCACGGTCAGCAGCCACGCCCACGGTAACACACAGCCACGCCCACGGTCAGCAGCCACGCCCACGGTAACACACAGCCACGCCCACGGTCAGCAGCCACGCCCACGGTAACACACAGCCACGCCCACGGTCAGCAGCCACGCCCACGGTAACACACAGCCACGCCCACGCTCAGCAGCCACGCCCACGGTAACACACAGCCACGCCCACGGTCAGCAGCCACGCCCACGGTAACACACAGCCACGCCCACGGTCAGCAGCCACGCCCACGGTAACACACAGCCACGCCCACGGTCAGCAGCCACGCCCACGGTAACACACAGCCACGCCCACGGTCAGCAGCCACGCCCACGGTAACACACAGCCACGCCCACGGTAACACACAGCCACGCCCACGGTCAGCAGCCACGCCCACGGTAACACACACAGCCACGCCCACGGTAACGCACACAGCCACGCCCACGGTAACACACAGCCACGCCCACGGTAACACACACAGCCACGCCCACGGTAACACACACAGCCACGCCCACGGTAACGCACACAGCCACGCCCACGGTAACGCACACAGCCACGCCCACGGTAACACACAGCCACGCCCACGGTAACACACAGCCACGCCCACGGTAACACACAGCCACGCCCACGGTAACACACAGCCACGCCCACGGTAACGCACAGCCACGCCCACGGTAACGCACACAGCCACGCCCACGGTAACGCACACAGCCACGCCCACGGTAACACACACAGCCACGCCCACGGTAACACACACAGCCACGCCCACACTCAGCAGCCACGCCCACGGTAACGCACACAGCCACGCCCACGGTAACGCACACTGCCACGCCCACGGTAACGCACACAGCCACGCCCACGGTAACGCACACTGCCACGCCCACGGTAACGCACACAGCCACGCCCACGGTAACGCACACAGCCACGCCCACGGCAACGCACACAGCCACGCCCACGGCAACGCACACAGCCACGCCCACGGCAACGCACACACAGCCACGCCCACGGCAACGCACACAGCCACGCCCACGGCAACGCACACAGCCACGGCCACGGTAACACACACAGCCACGCCCACACTCAGCAGCCACGCCCACGGTAACACACACAGCCACGCCCACACTCAGCAGCCACGCCCACGGTAACGCACACAGCCACGCCCACGGTAACGCACACAGCCACGCCCACGGTAACGCACACAACCACGCCCATGGGCAACGCACACGGCCACGCCCACGGTAACACACACAGCCACGCCCACACTCAGCAGCCACGCCCACGGTAACACACACAGCCACGCCCACGGTAACGCACACAGCCACGCCCACGGTAACGCACACAGCCACGCCCACGGTAACGCACACAGCCACGCCCACGGCAACGCACACAGCCACGCCCACGGCAACGCACACAGCCACGCCCACGGCAACGCACACGGCCACGCCCACGGCAACGCACACGGCCACGCCCACGGTAACGCACACAGCCACGCTCAGCAGCCACGCCCACGGTAACGCACACAGCCACGCCCACGGTAACGCACACAGCCACGCCCACGGTAACGCACACAGCCACGCCCACGGTAACGCACACAGCCACGCCCACGGTAACGCACACAGCCACGCCCACGGTAACGCACACAGCCACGGTAACGCACACGGCCACGGTAACACACACAGCCACGGCCACGGTAACACACACAGCCACGGTAACGCACACAGCCACGCCCACGGCAACACACACAGCCACGCCCACGGTAACACACACAGCCACGCCCACGGCAACGCACACAGCCACGCCCACGGCAACTCACACAGCCCACGCCCACGGTAACGCACACAGCCACGCCCACGGCAACGCACACAGCCACGCCCACGGTAACGCACACAGCCACGGCCACGGTAACTCACACAGCCACGCCCACGGTAACGCACACAGCCACGCCCACGGTAACACACACAGCCACGTCCACGGTAACGCACACAGCCACGCCCACGGTAACGCACACAGCCACGGTAACGCACACAGCCACGCCCACGGTAACGCACACAGCCACGCCCACGGTAACGCACACAGCCACGGTAACGCACACAGCCACGCCCACGGTAACGCACACAGCCACGCCCACGGTAACACACACAGCCACGGTAACGCACACAGCCACGCCCACGGTAACGCACACAGCCACGCCCACGGTAACGCACACAGCCACGGTAACACACACACAGCCACGGTAACGCACACAGCCACGCCCACGGTAACACACACAGCCACGGTAACGCACACAGCCACGCCCACGGTAACGCACACAGCCACGCCCACGGTAACGCACACAGCCACGCCCACGGTAACGCACACAGCCACGCCCACGGTAACGCACACAGCCACGCCCACGGTAACGCACACAGCCACGCCCACGGTAACGCACACAGCCACGCCCACGGTAACGCACATGGTAACACACAAGAATAATGTGAAGTGTCTTTGAGTGTCCCAAAAAGTACTAAATGAATGAATGATGCACACACACATATGAACACAACAAAGGAAAGATGGTCCAACAACGATCCTTTCAGCTGTGGATGCAGTGGCCTCTTCTACACTACGCTACGCTACGCTACTATGCTACACTACGCTACGCTACTATGCTACTATGCTACACTACGCTACGCTACTATGCTACTATGCTACACTACTACGCTACGCTACTATGCTACTATGCTACACTACGCTACTATGCTACGCTACTATGCTACACTACGCTACGCTGTGCTGTATAAAAGTGATGCATTATTATTAAGCAGCACTGATTGAACACCTGCTCTCTCCTATGGTGTCTGTGCAGATTACCCATACTGCCTCACCAGTAAAGAGCTGATATTGTCTCCTATGGTGTCTGTGCAGATTACCCATACTGCCTCACCAGTAAAGAGCTGATATTGTCTCCTCTGGTGTCTTTGCAGATTACCCATACTGCCTCACCAGTAAAGAGCTGATATTGTCTCCTATGGTGTCTGTGCAGATTACCCATACTGCCTCACCAGTAAAGAACTGATATTGTCTCCTCTGGTGTCTGTGCAGATTACCCATACTGCCTCACCAGTAAAGAGCTGATATTGTCTCCTCTGGTGTCTTTGCAGATTACCCATACTGCCTCACCAGTAAAGAACTGATATTGTCTCCTATGGTGTCTGTGCAGATTACCCATACTGCCTCACCAGTAAAGAACTGATATTGTCTCCTATGGTGTCTGTGCAGATTACCCATACTGCCTCACCAGTAAAGAGCTGATATTGTCTCCTATGGTGTCTGTGCAGATTACCCATACTGCCTCACCAGTAAAGAGCTGATATTGTCTCCTCTGGTGTCTTTGCAGATTACCCATACTGCCTCACCAGTAAAGAACTGATATTGTCTCCTATGGTGTCTGTGCAGATTACCCATACTGCCTCACCAGTAAAGAGCTGATATTGTCTCCTCTGGTGTCTGTGCAGATTACCCATACTGCCTCACCAGTAAAGAACTGATATTGTCTCCTCTGGTGTCTGTGCAGATTACCCATACTGCCTCACCAGTAAAGAGCTGATATTGTCTCCTCTGGTGTCTGTGCAGATTACCCATACTGCCTCACCAGTAAAGAGCTGATATTGTCTCCTATGGTGTCTGTGCAGATTACCCATACTGCCTCACCAGTAAAGAGCTGATATTGTCTCCTATGGTGTCTGTGCAGATTACCCATACTGCCTCACCAGTAAAGAACTGATATTGTCTCCTATGGTGTCTGTGCAGATTACCCATACTGCCTCACCAGTAAAGAACTGATATTGTCTCCTATGGTGTCTGTGCAGATTACCCATACTGCCTCACCAGTAAAGAGCTGATATTGTCTCCTCTGGTGTCTGTGCAGATTACCCATACTGCCTCACCAGTAAAGAACTGATATTGTCTCCTATGGTGTCTGTGCAGATTACCCATACTGCCTCACCAGTAAAGAACTGATATTGTCTCCTATGGTGTCTGTGCAGATTACCCATACTGCCTCACCAGTAAAGAACTGATATTGTCTCCTCTGGTGTCTGTGCAGATTACCCATACTGCCTCACCAGTAAAGAGCTGATATTGTCTCCTCTGGTGTCTGTGCAGATTACCCATACTGCCTCACCAGTAAAGAGCTGATATTGTCTCCTATGGTGTCTGTGCAGATTACCCATACTGCCTCACCAGTAAAGAACTGATATTGTCTCCTATGGTGTCTGTGCAGATTACCCATACTGCCTCACCAGTAAAGAGCTGATATTGTCTCCTCTGGTGTCTGTGCAGATTACCCATACTGCCTCACCAGTAAAGAGCTGATATTGTCTCCTCTGGTGTCTGTGCAGATTACCCATACTGCCTCACCAGTAAAGAACTGATATTGTCTCCTCTGGTGTCTGTGCAGATTACCCATACTGCCTCACCAGTAAAGAACTGATATTGTCTCCTATGGTGTCTGTGCAGATTACCCATACTGCCTCACCAGTAAAGAGCTGATATTGTCTCCTCTGGTGTCTGTGCAGATTACCCATACTGCCTCACCAGTAAAGAGCTGATATTGTCTCCTATGGTGTCTGTGCAGATTACCCATACTGCCTCACCAGTAAAGAGCTGATATTGTCTCCTATGGTGTCTGTGCAGATTACCCATACTGCCTCACCAGTAAAGAGCTGATATTGTCTCCTATGGTGTCTGTGCAGATTACCCATACTGCCTCACCAGTAAAGAGCTGATATTGTCTCCTATGGTGTCTGTGCAGATTACCCATACTGCCTCACCAGTAAAGAGCTGATATTGTCTCCTATGGTGTCTGTGCAGATTACCCATACTGCCTCACCAGTAAAGAGCTGATATTGTCTCCTATGGTGTCTGTGCAGATTACCCATACTGCCTCACCAGTAAAGAGCTGATATTGTCTCCTATGGTGTCTTTGCAGATTACCCATACTGCCTCACCAGTAAAGAGCTGATATTGTCTCCTATGGTGTCTGTGCAGATTACCCATACTGCCTCACCAGTAAAGAGCTGATATTGTCTCCTCTGGTGTCTGTGCAGATTACCCATACTGCCTCACCAGTAAAGAACTGATATTGTCTCCTATGGTGTCTGTGCAGATTACCCATACTGCCTCACCAGTAAAGAGCTGATATTGTCTCCTATGGTGTCTGTGCAGATTACCCATACTGCCTCACCAGTAAAGAACTGATATTGTCTCCTATGGTGTCTGTGCAGATTACCCATACTGCCTCACCAGTAAAGAGCTGATATTGTCTCCTATGGTGTCTGTGCAGATTACCCATACTGCCTCACCAGTAAAGAGCTGATATTGTCTCCTATGGTGTCTGTGCAGATTACCCATACTGCCTCACCAGTAAAGAGCTGATATTGTCTCCTATGGTGTCTGTGCAGATTACCCATACTGCCTCACCAGTAAAGAACTGATATTGTCTCCTCTGGTGTCTGTGCAGATTACCCATACTGCCTCACCAGTAAAGAGCTGATATTGTCTCCTATGGTGTCTGTGCAGATTACCCATACTGCCTCACCAGTAAAGAGCTGATATTGTCTCCTCTGGTGTCTGTGCAGATTACCCATACTGCCTCACCAGTAAAGAGCTGATATTGTCTCCTATGGTGTCTGTGCAGATTACCCATACTGCCTCACCAGTAAAGAGCTGATATTGTCTCCTATGGTGTCTGTGCAGATTACCCATACTGCCTCACCAGTAAAGAACTGATATTGTCTCCTATGGTGTCTGTGCAGATTACCCATACTGCCTCACCAGTAAAGAACTGATATTGTCTCCTATGGTGTCTGTGCAGATTACCCATACTGCCTCACCAGTAAAGAGCTGAAGGCTGTGATCAAAGGCTTGTTCGGCCGCTGCAGCGACGCTCTGCCAGACTTCTTTGACCACTGTGTTTACACGATGCTCCGGGAGTTGGACCGACAGTCAGGTGAATGTTTACATTTAATATTACTATTGCTTTCCAGGAGAATACACATACACACAAATACACACACATACACAACAGGAAGGTTTCTCAGCATTCATCCACAGCGTTTCTGGTTTTGGGAAGATGCCGATTTAGAGCTAATTGGAACAGCCTTTTTGAGCACGAGTCTGGACCTGAATGACAGCAAAGAAAGCCCATGATTGGTCAGTTAGGGGGCATATTTGGATTTACATCATGATTTAAGACATTATGGATATAAACATATCAGGACCTGCAGAGCAATAAACCACAGACTGACAGAGAAAGAGGAGTTTATTTTTAAATGTAAGTGACATTAGCATTGAGCTTTGGAGTTAGCTTTGTTTATGTTTGCAGGAGAGCCACTCTACGGTTATAGAGTTTGTATTCAGGCCATACTTCAGGACAAGCCCAAGATCGCGACTCAGAACCTGCCCGAGGTGAGTCCAACCTCCTGATCATGACTCTCACGTCTGACCGAGGGTCGCTGGTGCAGTAACACATGGTTCTCCTCCTTCCTGGTTTCAGTATCTGGAGCTGCTGCGCTCTGTCCACAATCGTCCAGTGAAATGTCTGACCATCATGTGGGCGCTGGGCCAGGCTGGATTCTATGACCTCAGCCAAGGACTGCGAGGTGAGGCGTCTGTGACTCTGATGCTATGCTAGTCACACAGTCCATCAGTCTGTGACTGATGCTATGCTAGTCACACAGTCCCATCAGTCTGTGGCTCTGATGCTATGCTAGTCACACAGTCCCATCAGTCTGTGACTCTGATGCTATGCTAGTCACACAGTCCATCAGTCTGTGACTCTGATGCTATGCTAGTCACACAGTCCATCAGTCTGTGACTCTGATGCTATGCTAGTCACACAGTCCATCAGTCTGTGACTCTGATGCTATGCTAGTCACACAGTCCATCAGTCTGTGACTGATGCATGCTATGCTAGTCACACAGTCCATCAGTCTGTGACTCTGATGCTATGCTAGTCACACAGTCCATCAGTCTGTGCTCTGATGCTATGCTAGTCACACAGTCCATCAGTCTGTGCTGATGCTATGCTAGTCACACAGTCCATCAGTCTGTGACTGATGCTATGCTAGTCACACAGTCCCATCAGTCTGTGACTCTGATGCTATGCTAGTCACACAGTCCATCAGTCTGTGACTCTGATGCTATGCTAGTCACACAGTCCATCAGTCTGTGACTCTGATGCTATGCTAGTCACACAGTCCATCAGTCTGTGACTGATGCTATGCTAGTCACACAGTCCATCAGTCTGTGACTCTGATGCTATGCTAGTCACACAGTCCATCAGTCTGTGACTCTGATGCTATGCTAGTCACACAGTCCCATCAGTCTGTGACTGATGCTATGCTAGTCACACAGTCCATCAGTCTGTGACTCTGATGCTATGCTAGTCACACAGTCCCATCAGTCTGTGACTCTGATGCTACTGTGACTGATGCTATGCTAGTCACACAGTCCCATCAGTCTGTGACTCTGATGCTATGCTAGTCACACAGTCCATCAGTCTGTGACTCTGATGCTATGCTAGTCACACAGTCCCATCAGTCTGTGACTCTGATGCTATGCTAGTCACACAGTCCCATCAGTCTGTGACTCTGATGCTATGCTAGTCACACAGTCCATCAGTCTGTGACTCTGATGCTATGCTAGTCACACAGTCCATCAGTCTGTGGCTCTGATGCTATGCTAGTCACACAGTCCATCAGTCTGTGACTCTGATGCTATGCTAGTCACACAGTCCATCAGTCTGTGACTCTGATGCTATGCTAGTCACACAGTCCATCAGTCTGTGACTCTGATGCTATGCTAGTCACACAGTCCATCAGTCTGTGGCTCTGATGCTATGCTAGTCACACAGTCCATCAGTCTGTGCTCTGATGCTATGCTAGTCACACAGTCCATCAGTCTGTGGCTCTGATGCTATGCTAGTCACACAGTCCATCAGTCTGTGCTCTGATGCTATGCTAGTCACACAGTCCATCAGTCTGTGACTCTGATGCTATGCTAGTCACACAGTCCCATCAGTCTGTGGCTCTGATGCTATGCTAGTCACACAGTCCATCAGTCTGTGACTCTGATGCTATGCTAGTCACACAGTCCATCAGTCTGTGACTCTGATGCTATGCTAGTCACACAGTCCATCAGTCTGTGACTCTGATGCTATGCTAGTCACACAGTCCATCAGTCTGTGACTCTGATGCTATGCTAGTCACACAGTCCATCAGTCTGTGACTCTGATGCTATGCTAGTCACACAGTCCATCAGTCTGTGACTGATGCTATGCTAGTCACACAGTCCATCAGTCTGTGGCTCTGATGCTATGCTAGTCACACAGTCCATCAGTCTGTGACTCTGATGCTATGCTAGTCACACAGTCCCATCAGTCTGTGACTCTGATGCTATGCTAGTCACACAGTCCCATCAGTCTGTGACTGATGCTATGCTAGTCACACAGTCCATCAGTCTGTGGCTCTGATGCTATGCTAGTCACACAGTCCCATCAGTCTGTGACTCTGATGCTATGCTAGTCACACAGTCCATCAGTCTGTGACTGATGCTATGCTAGTCACACAGTCCATCAGTCTGTGACTCTGATGCTATGCTAGTCACACAGTCCATCAGTCTGTGACTCTGATGCTATGCTAGTCACACAGTCCATCAGTCTGTGACTCTGATGCTATGCTAGTCACACAGTCCATCAGTCTGTGCTCTGATGCTATGCTAGTCACACAGTCCATCAGTCTGTGACTCTGATGCTATGCTATCGTCATCACATGCAGTCACACAGTCCATCAGTCTGTGGCTCTGATGCTATGCTAGTCACACAGTCCATCAGTCTGTGACTGATGCTATGCTAGTCACACAGTCCATCAGTCTGTGACTCTGATGCTATGCTAGTCACACAGTCCATCAGTCTGTGACCTGATGCTATGCTAGTCACACAGTCCATCAGTCTGTGTGATGCTATGCTAGTCACACAGTCCATCAGTCTGTGCTCTGATGCTATGCTAGTCACACAGTCCATCAGTCTGTGACTGATGCTATGCTAGTCACACAGTCCATCAGTCTGTGACTCTGATGCTATGCTAGTCACACAGTCCATCAGTCTGTGACTGATGCTATGCTAGTCACACAGTCCATCAGTCTGTGACTGATGCTATGCTAGTCACACAGTCCATCAGTCTGTGACTGATGCTATGCTAGTCACACAGTCCCATCAGTCTGTGACTCTGATGCTATGCTAGTCACACAGTCCCATCAGTCTGTGACTCTGATGCTATGCTAGTCACACAGTCCCATCAGTCTGTGACTCTGATGCTATGCTAGTCACACAGTCCATCAGTCTGTGACTGATGCTATGCTAGTCACACAGTCCATCAGTCTGTGACTCTGATGCTATGCTAGTCACACAGTCCATCAGTCTGTGACTCTGATGCTATGCTAGTCACACAGTCCATCAGTCTGTGACTGATGCTATGCTAGTCACACAGTCCATCAGTCTGTGACTCTGATGCTATGCTAGTCACACAGTCCCATCAGTCTGTGACTCTGATGCTATGCTAGTCACACAGTCCATCAGTCTGTGACTCTGATGCTATGCTAGTCACACAGTCCATCAGTCTGTGACTCTGATGCTATGCTAGTCACACAGTCCATCAGTCTGTGACTCTGATGCTATGCTAGTCACACAGTCCATCAGTCTGTGACTCTGATGCTATGCTAGTCACACAGTCCATCAGTCTGTGACTCTGATGCTATGCTAGTCACACAGTCCATCAGTCTGTGACTCTGATGCTATGCTAGTCACACAGTCCATCAGTCTGTGACTCTGATGCTATGCTAGTCACACAGTCCATCAGTCTGTGACTCTGATGCTATGCTAGTCACACAGTCCATCAGTCTGTGACTCTGATGCTATGCTAGTCACACAGTCCATCAGTCTGTGACTCTGATGCTATGCTAGTCACACAGTCCATCAGTCTGTGACTCTGATGCTATGCTAGTCACACAGTCCATCAGTCTGTGACTCTGATGCTATGCTAGTCACACAGTCCATCAGTCTGTGACTCTGATGCTATGCTAGTCACACAGTCCATCAGTCTGTGACTCTGATGCTATGCTAGTCACACAGTCCATCAGTCTGTGACTCTGATGCTATGCTAGTCACACAGTCCATCAGTCTCAGTCTGTGACTCTGATGCTATGCTAGTCACACAGTCCATCAGTCTGTGACTCTGATGCTATGCTAGTCACACAGTCCATCAGTCTGTGACTCTGATGCTATGCTAGTCACACAGTCCATCAGTCTGTGACTCTGATGCTATGCTAGTCACACAGTCCATCAGTCTGTGACTCTGATGCTATGCTAGTCACACAGTCCATCAGTCTGTGACTCTGATGCTATGCTAGTCACACAGTCCATCAGTCTGTGACTCTGATGCTATGCTAGTCACACAGTCCATCAGTCTGTGACTCTGATGCTATGCTAGTCACACAGTCCATCAGTCTGTGACTCTGATGCTATGCTAGTCACACAGTCCATCAGTCTGTGACTCTGATGCTATGCTAGTCACACAGTCCATCAGTCTGTGACTGATGCTATGCTAGTCACACAGTCCATCAGTCTGTGACTGATGCTATGCTAGTCACACAGTCCCATCAGTCTGTGACTGATGCTATGCTAGTCACACAGTCCATCAGTCTGTGACTCTGATGCTATGCTAGTCACACAGTCCATCAGTCTGTGACTCTGATGCTATGCTAGTCACACAGTCCATCAGTCTGTGACTCTGATGCTATGCTAGTCACACAGTCCATCAGTCTGTGACTCTGATGCTATGCTAGTCACACAGTCCATCAGTCTGTGACTCTGATGCTATGCTAGTCACACAGTCCATCAGTCTGTGACTCTGATGCTATGCTAGTCACACAGTCCATCAGTCTGTGACTCTGATGCTATGCTAGTCACACAGTCCATCAGTCTGTGACTCTGATGCTATGCTAGTCACACAGTCCATCAGTCTGTGACTCTGATGCTATGCTAGTCACACAGTCCATCAGTCTGTGACTCTGATGCTATGCTAGTCACACAGTCCATCAGTCTGTGACTCTGATGCTATGCTAGTCACACAGTCCATCAGTCTGTGACTCTGATGCTATGCTAGTCACACAGTCCATCAGTCTGTGACTCTGATGCTATGCTAGTCACACAGTCCATCAGTCTGTGACTCTGATGCTATGCTAGTCACACAGTCCATCAGTCTGTGACTCTGATGCTATGCTAGTCACACAGTCCATCAGTCTGTGACTCTGATGCTATGCTAGTCACACAGTCCATCAGTCTGTGACTCTGATGCTATGCTAGTCACACAGTCCATCAGTCTGTGACTCTGATGCTATGCTAGTCACACAGTCCATCAGTCTGTGACTCTGATGCTATGCTAGTCACACAGTCCATCAGTCTGTGACTCTGATGCTATGCTAGTCACACAGTCCATCAGTCTGTGACTCTGATGCTATGCTAGTCACACAGTCCATCAGTCTGTGACTCTGATGCTATGCTAGTCACACAGTCCATCAGTCTGTGACTCTGATGCTATGCTAGTCACACAGTCCATCAGTCTGTGACTCTGATGCTATGCTAGTCACACAGTCCATCAGTCTGTGACTCTGATGCTATGCTAGTCACACAGTCCATCAGTCTGTGACTCTGATGCTATGCTAGTCACACAGTCCATCAGTCTGTGACTCTGATGCTATGCTAGTCACACAGTCCCATCCATCAGTCTGTGACTCTGATGCTATGCTAGTCACACAGTCCATCAGTCTGTGACTCTGATGCTATGCTAGTCACACAGTCCATCAGTCTGTGACTCTGATGCTATGCTAGTCACACAGTCCATCAGTCTGTGACTCTGATGCTATGCTAGTCACACAGTCCATCAGTCTGTGACTCTGATGCTATGCTAGTCACACAGTCCATCAGTCTGTGACTCTGATGCTATGCTAGTCACACAGTCCATCAGTCTGTGACTCTGATGCTATGCTAGTCACACAGTCCATCAGTCTGTGACTCTGATGCTATGCTAGTCACACAGTCCATCAGTCTGTGACTCTGATGCTATGCTAGTCACACAGTCCATCAGTCTGTGACTCTGATGCTATGCTAGTCACACAGTCCATCAGTCTGTGACTCTGATGCTATGCTAGTCACACAGTCCATCAGTCTGTGACTCTGATGCTATGCTAGTCACACAGTCCATCAGTCTGTGACTCTGATGCTATGCTAGTCACACAGTCCATCAGTCTGTGACTCTGATGCTATGCTAGTCACACAGTCCATCAGTCTGTGACTCTGATGCTATGCTAGTCACACAGTCCATCAGTCTGTGACTCTGATGCTATGCTAGTCACACAGTCCATCAGTCTGTGACTGATGCTATGCTAGTCACACAGTCCATCAGTCTGTGACTCTGATGCTATGCTAGTCACACAGTCCATCAGTCTGTGACTGATGCTATGCTAGTCACACAGTCCATCAGTCTGTGACTCTGATGCTATGCTAGTCACACAGTCCATCAGTCTGACTCTGATGCTATGCTAGTCACAGTCCATCAGTCTGTGACTCTGATGCTATGCTAGTCACACAGTCCATCAGTCTGTGACTCTGATGCTATGCTAGTCACACAGTCCATCAGTCTGTGACTCTGATGCTATGCTAGTCACACAGTCCATCAGTCTGTGACTCTGATGCTATGCTAGTCACACAGTCCATCAGTCTGTGACTCTGATGCTATGCTAGTCACACAGTCCATCAGTCTGTGACTCTGATGCTATGCTAGTCACACAGTCCATCAGTCTGTGACTCTGATGCTATGCTAGTCACACAGTCCATCAGTCTGTGACTCTGATGCTATGCTAGTCACACAGTCCATCAGTCTGTGACTCTGATGCTATGCTAGTCACACAGTCCATCAGTCTGTGACTCTGATGCTATGCTAGTCACACAGTCCATCAGTCTGTGACTCTGATGCTATGCTAGTCACACAGTCCATCAGTCTGTGACTCTGATGCTATGCTAGTCACACAGTCCATCAGTCTGTGACTCTGATGCTATGCTAGTCACACAGTCCATCAGTCTGTGACTCTGATGCTATGCTAGTCACACAGTCCATCAGTCTGTGACTCTGATGCTATGCTAGTCACACAGTCCATCAGTCTGTGACTCTGATGCTATGCTAGTCACACAGTCCATCAGTCTGTGCTCTGATGCTATGCTAGTCACACAGTCCATCAGTCTGTGACTCTGATGCTATGCTAGTCACACAGTCCATCAGTCTGTGACTCTGATGCTATGCTAGTCACACAGTCCATCAGTCTGTGACTGATGCTATGCTAGTCACACAGTCCATCAGTCTGTGACTCTGATGCTATGCTAGTCACACAGTCCATCAGTCTGTGACTCTGATGCTATGCTAGTCACACAGTCCATCAGTCTGTGACTCTGATGCTATGCTAGTCACACAGTCCATCAGTCTGTGACTCTGATGCTATGCTAGTCACACAGTCCATCAGTCTGTGACTCTGATGCTATGCTAGTCACACAGTCCATCAGTCTGTGACTCTGATGCTATGCTAGTCACACAGTCCATCATCAGTCTGTAGACTCTGATGCTATGCTAGTCACACAGTCCATCAGTCTGTGACTCTGATGCTATGCTAGTCACACAGTCCATCAGTCTGTGACTCTGATGCTATGCTAGTCACACAGTCCATCAGTCTGTGACTCTGATGCTATGCTAGTCACACAGTCCATCAGTCTGTGACTCTGATGCTATGCTAGTCACACAGTCCATCAGTCTGTGACTCTGATGCTATGCTAGTCACACAGTCCATCAGTCTGTGACTCTGATGCTATGCTAGTCACACAGTCCATCAGTCTGTGACTCTGATGCTATGCTAGTCACACAGTCCATCAGTCTGTGACTCTGATGCTATGCTAGTCACACAGTCCATCAGTCTGTGACTCTGATGCTATGCTAGTCACACAGTCCATCAGTCTGTGACCTGATGCTATGCTAGTCACACAGTCCATCAGTCTGTGACTCTGATGCTATGCTAGTCACACAGTCCATCAGTCTGTGACTCTGATGCTATGCTAGTCACACAGTCCATCAGTCTGTGACTCTGATGCTATGCTAGTCACACAGTCCATCAGTCTGTGACTCTGATGCTATGCTAGTCACACAGTCCATCAGTCTGTGACTCTGATGCTATGCTAGTCACACAGTCCATCAGTCTGTGACTGATGCTATGCTAGTCACACAGTCCATCAGTCTGTGACTCTGATGCTATGCTAGTCACACAGTCCATCAGTCTGTGACTCTGATGCTATGCTAGTCCACACACAGTCCATCAGTCTGTGACTCTGATGCTATGCTAGTCACACAGTCCATCAGTCTGTGACTCTGATGCTATGCTAGTCACACAGTCCATCAGTCTGTGACTCTGATGCTATGCTAGTCACACAGTCCATCAGTCTGTGACTCTGATGCTATGCTAGTCACACAGTCCATCAGTCTGTGACTCTGATGCTATGCTAGTCACACAGTCCATCAGTCTGTGACTCTGATGCTATGCTAGTCACACAGTCCATCAGTCTGTGACTCTGATGCTATGCTAGTCACACAGTCCATCAGTCTGTGACTGATGCTATGCTAGTCACACAGTCCATCAGTCTGTGACTCTGATGCTATGCTAGTCACACAGTCCATCAGTCTGTGACTCTGATGCTATGCTAGTCACACAGTCCATCAGTCTGTGACTGATGCTATGCTAGTCACACAGTCCATCAGTCTGTGACTCTGATGCTATGCTAGTCACACAGTCCATCAGTCTGTGACTCTGATGCTATGCTAGTCACACAGTCCATCAGTCTGTGACTCTGATGCTATGCTAGTCACACAGTCCATCAGTCTGTGACTCTGATGCTATGCTAGTCACACAGTCCATCAGTCTGTGACTCTGATGCTATGCTAGTCACACAGTCCATCAGTCTGTGACTCTGATGCTATGCTAGTCACACAGTCCATCAGTCTGTGACTCTGATGCTATGCTAGTCACACAGTCCATCAGTCTGTGACTCTGATGCTATGCTAGTCACACAGTCCATCAGTCTGTGACTCTGATGCTATGCTAGTCACACAGTCCATCAGTCTGTGACTCTGATGCTATGCTAGTCACACAGTCCATCAGTCTGTGACTCTGATGCTATGCTAGTCACACAGTCCATCAGTCTGTGACTGATGCTATGCTAGTCACACAGTCCATCAGTCTGTGACTCTGATGCTATGCTAGTCACACAGTCCATCAGTCTGTGACTCTGATGCTATGCTAGTCACACAGTCCATCAGTCTGTGACTCTGATGCTATGCTAGTCACACAGTCCCATCAGTCTGTGACTCTGATGCTATGCTAGTCACACAGTCCATCAGTCTGTGACTCTGATGCTATGCTAGTCACACAGTCCATCAGTCTGTGACTCTGATGCTATGCTAGTCACACAGTCCATCAGTCTGTGACTCTGATGCTATGCTAGTCACACAGTCCATCAGTCTGTGACTCTGATGCTATGCTAGTCACACAGTCCATCAGTCTGTGACTCTGATGCTATGCTAGTCACACAGTCCATCAGTCTGTGACTCTGATGCTATGCTAGTCACACAGTCCATCAGTCTGTGACTCTGATGCTATGCTAGTCACACAGTCCATCAGTCTGTGACTCTGATGCTATGCTAGTCACACAGTCCATCAGTCTGTGACTCTGATGCTATGCTAGTCACACAGTCCATCAGTCTGTGACTCTGATGCTATGCTAGTCACACAGTCCATCAGTCTGTGACTCTGATGCTATGCTAGTCACACAGTCCCATCAGTCTGTGACTCTGATGCTATGCTAGTCACACAGTCCATCAGTCTGTGACTCTGATGCTATGCTAGTCACACAGTCCATCAGTCTGTGACTCTGATGCTATGCTAGTCACACAGTCCATCAGTCTGTGACTCTGATGCTATGCTAGTCACACAGTCCATCAGTCTGTGACTCTGATGCTATGCTAGTCACACAGTCCATCAGTCTGTGACTCTGATGCTATGCTAGTCACACAGTCCATCAGTCTGTGACTCTGATGCTATGCTAGTCACACAGTCCATCAGTCTGTGACTCTGATGCTATGCTAGTCACACAGTCCATCAGTCTGTGACTCTGATGCTATGCTAGTCACACAGTCCATCAGTCTGTGACTCTGATGCTATGCTAGTCACACAGTCCATCAGTCTGTGACTCTGATGCTATGCTAGTCACACAGTCCATCAGTCTGTGACTCTGATGCTATGCTAGTCACACAGTCCATCAGTCTGTGACTCTGATGCTATGCTAGTCACACAGTCCATCAGTCTGTGACTCTGATGCTATGCTAGTCACACAGTCCATCAGTCTGTGACTCTGATGCTATGCTAGTCACACAGTCCATCAGTCTGTGACTCTGATGCTATGCTAGTCACACAGTCCATCAGTCTGTGACTGATGCTATGCTAGTCACACAGTCCATCAGTCTGTGACTCTGATGCTATGCTAGTCACACAGTCCATCAGTCTGTGACTCTGATGCTATGCTAGTCACACAGTCCATCAGTCTGTGACTCTGATGCTATGCTAGTCACACAGTCCATCAGTCTGTGACTCTGATGCTATGCTAGTCACACAGTCCATCAGTCTGTGACTCTGATGCTATGCTAGTCACACAGTCCATCAGTCTGTGACTCTGATGCTATGCTAGTCACACAGTCCATCAGTCTGTGACTCTGATGCTATGCTAGTCACACAGTCCATCAGTCTGTGACTCTGATGCTATGCTAGTCACACAGTCCATCAGTCTGTGACTCTGATGCTATGCTAGTCACACAGTCCATCAGTCTGTGACTCTGATGCTATGCTAGTCACACAGTCCATCAGTCTGTGACTCTGATGCTATGCTAGTCACACAGTCCATCAGTCTGTGCTCTGATGCTATGCTAGTCACACAGTCCATCAGTCTGTGACTCTGATGCTATGCTAGTCACACAGTCCATCATCAGTCTGTGACTCTGATGCTATGCTAGTCACACAGTCCATCAGTCTGTGACTCTGATGCTATGCTAGTCACACAGTCCATCAGTCTGTGACTCTGATGCTATGCTAGTCACACAGTCCATCAGTCTGTGACTCTGATGCTATGCTAGTCACACAGTCCATCAGTCTGTGACTCTGATGCTATGCTAGTCACACAGTCCATCAGTCTGTGACTCTGATGCTATGCTAGTCACACAGTCCATCAGTCTGTGACTCTGATGCTATGCTAGTCACACAGTCCATCAGTCTGTGACTCTGATGCTATGCTAGTCACACAGTCCATCAGTCTGTGACTCTGATGCTATGCTAGTCACACAGTCCATCAGTCTGTGACTGATGCTATGCTAGTCACACAGTCCCATCAGTCTGTGGCTCTGATGCTATGCTAGTCACACAGTCCATCAGTCTGTGACTCTGATGCTATGCTAGTCACACAGTCCATCAGTCTGTGACTCTGATGCTATGCTAGTCACACAGTCCATCAGTCTGTGACTCTGATGCTATGCTAGTCACACAGTCCATCAGTCTGTGACTCTGATGCTATGCTAGTCACACAGTCCATCAGTCTGTGACTCTGATGCTATGCTAGTCACACAGTCCATCAGTCTGTGACTCTGATGCTATGCTAGTCACACAGTCCATCAGTCTGTGACTCTGATGCTATGCTAGTCACACAGTCCATCAGTCTGTGACTCTGATGCTATGCTAGTCACACAGTCCATCAGTCTGTGACTCTGATGCTATGCTAGTCACACAGTCCATCAGTCTGTGACTCTGATGCTATGCTAGTCACACAGTCCATCAGTCTGTGGCTCTGATGCTATGCTAGTCACACAGTCCATCAGTCTGTGACTCTGATGCTATGCTAGTCACACAGTCCATCAGTCTGTGACTCTGATGCTATGCTAGTCACACAGTCCCATCAGTCTGTGACTCTGATGCTATGCTAGTCACACAGTCCCATCAGTCTGTGACTCTGATGCTATGCTAGTCACACAGTCCATCAGTCTGTGACTCTGATGCTATGCTAGTCACACAGTCCATCAGTCTGTGACTCGATGCTATGCTAGTCACACAGTCCATCAGTCTGTGACTCTGATGCTATGCTAGTCACACAGTCCATCAGTCTGTGACTCTGATGCTATGCTAGTCACACAGTCCATCAGTCTGTGACTGATGCTATGCTAGTCACACAGTCCATCAGTCTGTGACTCTGATGCTATGCTAGTCACACAGTCCATCAGTCTGTGACTGATGCTATGCTAGTCACACAGTCCATCAGTCTGTGCTCTGATGCTATGCTAGTCACACAGTCCATCAGTCTGTGACTCTGATGCTATGCTAGTCACACAGTCCATCAGTCTGTGACTCTGATGCTATGCTAGTCACACAGTCCATCAGTCTGTGGCTCTGATGCTATGCTAGTCACACAGTCCATCAGTCTGTGACTCTGATGCTATGCTAGTCACACAGTCCATCAGTCTGTGACTCTGATGCTATGCTAGTCACACAGTCCATCAGTCTGTGTCTGATGCATGCTAGTCACACAGTCCATCAGTCTGTGACTCTGATGCTATGCTAGTCACACAGTCCCATCAGTCTGTGACTCTGATGCTATGCTAGTCACACAGTCCATCAGTCTGTGACTCTGATGCTATGCTAGTCACACAGTCCATCAGTCTGTGACTCTGATGCTATGCTAGTCACACAGTCCATCAGTCTGTGACTCTGATGCTATGCTAGTCACACAGTCCACAGTCTGTGACTCTGATGCTATGCTAGTCACACAGTCCATCAGTCTGTGACTCTGATGCTATGCTAGTCACACAGTCCATCAGTCTGTGACTGATGCTATGCTAGTCACACAGTCCATCAGTCTGTGACTGATGCTATGCTAGTCACACAGTCCCCATCAGTCTGTGACTCTGATGCTATGCTAGTCACACAGTCCATCAGTCTGTGACTCTGATGCTATGCTAGTCACACAGTCCATCATCTGTGCATGCAGTCACTAAGTCCACAGTCCATCAGTCTGTGGCTCTGATGCTATGCTAGTCACACAGTCCATCAGTCTGTGACTCTGATGCTATGCTAGTCACACAGTCCATCAGTCTGTGACTGATGCTATGCTAGTCACACAGTCCATCAGTCTGTGACTGATGCTATGCTAGTCACACAGTCCATCAGTCTGTGACTCTGATGCTATGCTAGTCACACAGTCCATCAGTCTGTGACTCTGATGCTATGCTAGTCACACAGTCCATCAGTCTGTGACTCTGATGCTATGCTAGTCACACAGTCCATCAGTCTGTGACTCTGATGCTATGCTAGTCACACAGTCCATCAGTCTGTGACTCTGATGCTATGCTAGTCACACAGTCCATCAGTCTGTGACTCTGATGCTATGCTAGTCACACAGTCCATCAGTCTGTGACTCTGATGCTATGCTAGTCACACAGTCCATCAGTCTGTGACTGATGCTATGCTAGTCACACAGTCCATCAGTCTGTGACTGATGCTATGCTAGTCACACAGTCCATCAGTCTGTGACTCTGATGCTATGCTAGTCACACAGTCCATCAGTCTGTGACTCTGATGCTATGCTAGTCACACAGTCCATCAGTCTGTGACTGATGCTATGCTAGTCACACAGTCCATCAGTCTGTGACTCTGATGCTATGCTAGTCACACAGTCCATCAGTCTGTGACTCTGATGCTATGCTAGTCACACAGTCCATCAGTCTGTGACTGATGCTATGCTAGTCACACAGTCCATCAGTCTGTGACTCTGATGCTATGCTAGTCACACAGTCCATCTATGCTAGTCAACAGTCTGTCTCTGATCTGATGCTGAGTCACACAGTCCATCAGTCTGTGACTCTGATGCTATGCTAGTCACACAGTCCATCAGTCTGTGACTCTGATGCTATGCTAGTCACACAGTCCATCAGTCTGTGACTCTGATGCTATGCTAGTCACACAGTCCATCAGTCTGTGACTCTGATGCTATGCTAGTCACACAGTCCATCAGTCTGTGACTCTGATGCTATGCTAGTCACACAGTCCATCAGTCTGTGACTCTGATGCTATGCTAGTCACACAGTCCATCAGTCTGTGGCTCTGATGCTATGCTAGTCACACAGTCCATCAGTCTGTGACTCTGATGCTATGCTAGTCACACAGTCCATCAGTCTGTGCTCTGATGCTATGCTAGTCACACAGTCCATCAGTCTGTGACTCTGATGCTATGCTAGTCACACAGTCCATCAGTCTGTGACTCTGATGCTATGCTAGTCACACAGTCCATCAGTCTGTGACTCTGATGCTATGCTAGTCACACAGTCCATCATCTGTGACTGATGCTATGCTAGTCACACAGTCCATCAGTCTGTGACTCTGATGCTAGTCACACAGTCCATCAGTCTGTGACTCCTGATGCTATGCTAGTCACACAGTCCATCAGTCTGTGACTCTGATGCTATGCTAGTCACACAGTCCATCAGTCCTGTGACTCTGATGCTATGCTAGTCACACAGTCCATCAGTCTGTGACTCTGATGCTATGCTAGTCACACAGTCCATCAGTCTGTGACTCTGATGCTATGCTAGTCACACAGTCCCATCAGTCTGTGACTCTGATGCTATGCTAGTCACACAGTCCCATCAGTCTGTGGACTCTGATGCTATAGTCACACAGTCCATCAGCTCTGTGACTCTGATGCTATGCTAGGTCACACAGTCCATCAGTCTGTGACTCTGATGCTATGCTAGTCACACAGGCCATCAGTCTGTGACTGCTTATGATGCTCCTTCAGTCTGTGCTGATGCTAGTCACACAGTCCATCAGTCTGTGACTCTGATGCATGCTAGTCACACAGTCCATCAGTCTGTGACTCTGATGCTATGCTAGTCACACAGTCCATCAGTCTGTGGCTCTGATGCTATGCTAGTCACACAGTCCCATCAGTCTGTGGCTCTGATGCTATGCTAGTCACACAGTCCCATCAGTCTGTGGCTCTGATGCTATGCTAGTCACACAGTCCATCAGTCTGTGACTCTGATGCTATGCTAGTCACACAGTCCATCAGTCTGTGGCTCTGATGCTATGCTAGTCACACAGTCCATCAGTCTTAGTGACTGATTGCTATGCTAGTCACACAGTACCATCAGTCTGTGACTCTGATGCTCATGCTAGTCACACAGTCCCATCAGTCTGTGACCTCCTGTATGCTATTTTTCATGCTAGTCACACAGTCCAATCATGTCTTGTGACCTCTGATGCTATGCTAGGCATGTGACACCGTCCATCAGTCTGTGACTTTGATGCTATGCTAGTCACACAGTGCATCAGTCCTGTGCGCCTCTGATGCTATGCCTAGTCCTACACAGGTCAATCAGTTCTAGTGACTCTGATGCTATGCTAGTGCACTCAAGGCATCAGTCTGTGTGACTCTGATGCTTATGCTTTGATCACCACAAGCTTTCAAGTTGCCATCAGTGCTGTGACTGAGGATCGCTAATGCTCAGTCACACGATACATCATGTCTCGTGGCCTCTGATGCTATAGCTAGTACACCACAGTCGCCCAAACCATCAGTCTGTGACTCTCGCAGGCACTATGACTAGTCACACAGTCCATCAGTCTGTGGACTCTGATGCTATGCCAGGTCACACAGTCCATCAGTCTGTGACTGATGCTATGCTAGTCACAGTCAGTCATCCGTGACTGATGCTTATGTTATGCCTAGTCACACAGTCCTTCAGTCTGTGGCTCTGATGCTATGCTAGTCACACAGTCCATCAGGTCTGTGGCTCTGATGCTATGCTAGTCACACAGTCATCAGTCTGTGACGCTGCTATGCTAGTCACACAGTCCATCAGTCTTGCTCGATGCTGTAGCACCAGTCCCATCAGTCTGTGACTCTGACTGCTATGCTAGTCACACATCCATCCGCTGTCTCTGATCTAGGCTAGCACACAGTCATCAGCTGCTGGCTCTGATGCTAGATAGTCACACAGTCATCAGTCTGTGACTCTGATGCTATGCTAGTCACCCAGTCCATCAGTCTGTGACTCGTGATGCTATGCTAGTCTCACTGTCCGCATCAGTCTGGTGACTCTGAGGTGCTATTGCTAGTCACACAGTCCATCAGTCTGAGACTCTGATGCTGAGTAGTCACAAGTCCTCAGTCTTGGCCTGAGCTATGCTAGCACACAGTCCAGCAGTCTGTGGCTCTGATGCTATGCTAGTCACACAGTCCATCAGTCTGTGGCTCTGATGCTATGCTAGTCACACTAGTTCCCATCAGTCTGTGGACTCTGATGCTATGCTAGTCACACACGTCCATCAGTCTGTGAGCTCGGATGCCTCATTGCTAGTCACACAGCCCATCACGTCCGTGTGGCTCTGGATGCTATGCTATGTCACACTAGTTCCATCCGTCTGTGACTTGATGCGATGATAGTCACACAGTCCATCAGTCTGTGACTGATGCTATAGCTAGTCACACAGTCCATCAGTCTGTGACCTCTGATGCTTGCTAGTCACACAGTCCATCAGTCTGTGACTGGAGGCTATTGTAGTCTCACAGTTCCCCTCAGTCTGTGACTGCTGCTTATGCTAGTCACACAGTCCATCAGTCTGGTGACTGATGCTATGCTAGTCATCAGTCCATCAGTACTGTGACTGTGCTATGCTAGTCACACAGCTCCATCTGTCGGTGGTCTCTGTGCTTATGCTAGTCACACAGTCATTCAGTCTGGTGACTCTGAGGCGATGCTAGTCACCACAGTCCCATAAGTGTCTCGTGACTGATGCGAAGCTAGACACACAGGCCTATCAGTCGGTGACTCGGTATTGCTATCGCTAGTCACACAGTCCATCAGTCTGGGACTCTGAGCTAGGCTAGTCTCACGAGTCCACACGTCTGGGCTCTGATGCTAGGCTAGTCACTCACGTCCATCAGTCTGTGGTACTCTGATGCTTGCTAGTCACATCAGTCCATCAGTCTGTGATCTGATGCTATGCTAGTCACACAGTCCATCAGTCTGTTTATGACTGATGCTATGCTAGTCACACAGTCCATCAGTCTGTGACTCTGTTGCTATGCTAGTCACACAGATCCATCTGTCTGTGGCTGATGCTATGCTAGTCACACAGCCAATCAGTCTGTGGACTGATGCTCCTTGCTACGTCACACAGTCCCATGAGTCCTGTGATCTTCGGGATTGCTTATGTAGTACACCGTCTCCATCAGTCTGTGACTCTGATTGCTATGCTAAGTCACACGTCCATCAGTCTGTGACTGATGCGGTTTGCTAGTCATCTCGACAGTCCATCTTAGTTCGTGCTCTGATGCTATGCTAGTCACCACAGTCCATTCAGTCTGTGACTCTGATGCTATGCTAGTCACACTAGGTCCCATCAGTCTGGGACATGTATGCTATGCCTAGCGCACACAGTTCCATCAGTACTGTGGTCTCTGATGCGAGGCTACGTCACACAGTCCTTATCAGTTAGTGACTGATGCTGATGCTAGTTCCACAGCTCCATCAGTTGTGGCTGATGCTAGTACCTAGTCACAACCCAGCCTCCAGTCGTCTGTGACTCAGATGCCCTTATTGCTAGTCATCACTAGTCCCATCAGTCAGAGAGCTCTGATGCTATGCTATGTCACACAGTCACATCAGTCTGTGTACTCTGATGCTAAGCTAGTCACACAAGTCCTATCAGTCTGTGACTCTGATTGCCGTATGCTAGTCACACAGTCCATCAGTCTGATTGACTCTGATTGCTATGCTAGTCACACAGTCCCATCAGTCTGTGGGCCACCTGATGCTAGGCTATGTCACACAGTCCATCAGTCTGTGGACTCTAGATGCTATGCTAGTCACACAGTCCATCAGTTTCTGAGACTTTGGTGCTCTTGCTATGTTTCACGACAGTCCACAGTTCTGTGATGAGGCTATGCCAAGTCATCACCGTGCCATTCAGTCTGTGACTCTGATGCTATGCTAGTGCACACAGTCCAGCACGTCGGTGATCTGTTGCTATGCGGGGTTAGTCACACAGTCCATCAGTCTGTGGACTCTGATGCTATGCTAGTCACCCAGTCCTCCCATCAGTCTCGTGACTTGATGCTATGACTAGTCTCATCAGTCATCGGTCTGTGACTCTGATGCTAGTGTACTTGGTCCACTACAGTCATCAGCTCTGTGACTCTGATGCTATGCTAGTCACACAGTCCATTCAGTCTGTGACTCTGATGCTTATGCTAGGTCACACAGTCCATCAGTCTGTGACTGCGGCTATGCAGTCACACACGTCATCAGTCTGCAGACTGATGCTATGCTAGGTCACACAGTCATCCTAGTCTGTGACTCTGATGCTATGCTAGTCCACACAGGTCCATCTGTCTGTGACTGATGCTATTGACTAGTTCACACCAGTCCATCAGTACTGTGGCTCTGATGCTATGCTAGTCACACTTGTCCATCAGTCTGTGGTCTTGATGCTATGTAGGCACCACTAGTCCCATCAGTCTGTGATCTCTGATGCTATAGCTCAGTAATCATCAGTCCCATCAGTCTGTGACTCTGATGCTATGCTAGTCACATCAGTCCATCAGTCTTGGGACTCTAGTATGCTTATGCTTAGTCACACAGATCCTTCATGTCTGGTGACTGATGCCTATGCTAGTCACACAGTACATCAGTCTCGTGCCTCTGATGCTTATGCTAGTCACACGTACCATCAGTCTGTGACTCTGATGTCTATGCTCACGTCACACAGTCCATCAGTCTCGTGGCTCTGATGCTATGCTAGTCACAAGTCCTTAAGTCGGTGCACTCTGATGTCTATGCTAGTTCACACAGTCCATCAAGTCTGTGTGCTCTATGCTATGCTAGGTCACACTAGTCCAGCAGTCTGTGCTACTGATGCTCTGCTAGTCACACAGTCCATCAGTCTGTGTACTGATGCTTATGCTAGTTCACACAGTCCATCAGTCTGTGACTCTGATGCTGGGAATGTAGTAACACAGGCCATACAGTCTCTGTAGGCCTCCTGAGGCTATGCGAGTCTACACTAGTCCATCAGTTCTGTGGCTCTGATGCTCTGCTAGTCACACAGTCCTATCAGTCGGTGGACTGATGACTATGCTAGTCACACACGGCCATCCGTCTGTGGCTCTGATTGCTATGCACTAGTCATCACAGTCATCAGTCTGTGACTGTTGCTATGTAGTACTACATTCCATCAGTTCTGTGGCTCTGCATGGCTATGCTCGTCATCACTAGATCCATCAGTCTTGTGATCTCTGATGCTTCGCTAGGTCACACGTCCATCAGTCTGTGACTGATGCAAATGCTTGTCACAAGGTCCATCAGTCTGTGACTTGATGCTATGCTAGTCACGTCAGTCCGTCATCAGTCTGTGACTCTGATGCTATGCTAGTCACTCAGTCCATCAGTCTGTGACTCTGATGCTATGCTGAGTCACACAGTCCATCAGTCTGTGACTGAATGCTGGTCGCTTAGTCACACAGCTCCATCAGTCTGTGACTTTGTTGCCATATGCTAGTCTACACAGTCATTCAGTCTGTCGACTCTGATGCTATGTAGTCACACAGTGTCCCAATCAGTTGTGGCTCTGATGCTATGCTAGTCACACAGGTCATCAGTTTCTGTGTACTGATGCTATGCATAGTACACTACAGTCCTCATCTAGTCTTGTGTTGGGGGCACGGAGGCTAGGTAGTCACACAGTCCCCGAACTTGATCTGTGGCTCTGATGCTATGCTAGTCACACAGTCCATCTAGTCTGGGACTTGATGCATATGCTAGTCACACAGTCCCATCAGTCTGTGATCTCTGATGCTTATGCTAGTCTCCAGTTCCATTCTGTCTGCTGGCTCTGAGGCTTAGCTAGTCACCAAGATAGTCCATCAGTCTGTGATGATGCTTATGCTAGCAACACGCTGCCCTTCAGTCTGTGAACTGATGCTATGCTGAGTCACACAGTCCCATCCATGACCCGCCCCCTGACTTCCCCATGACCCGCCCCCTGACTTCCCCATGACCCGCCACCTGACTTCCCCATGACCCGCCACCCCCCTGACTTCCCCATGACCCGCCCCCTGACTTCCCCATGACCCGCCCCCTGACTTCCCCATGACCCGCCCCCTGACTTCCCCACCTGACCCATGACCGCCACCTGACTTCCCCATGACCCGCCCCCTGACTTCCCCATGACCCGCCCCCTGACTTCCCCATGACCCGCCCCCTGACTTCCCCATGACCCGCCCCCTGACTTCCCCATGACCCGCCCCCTGACTTCCCCATGACCCGCCCCCTGACTTGCCCCATGACCCGCCCCCTGACTTCCCCATGACCCGCCCCCTGACTTCCCCATGACCCGCCCCCTGACTTCCCCATGACCCGCCCCCTGACTTCCCCATGACCCGCCCCCTGACTTCCCCATGACCCGCCCCCTGACTTCCCCATGACCCGCCCCCTGACTTCCCCATGACCCGCCACCTGACTTCCCCATGACCCGCCCCCTGACTTCCCCATGACCCGCCCCCTGACTTCCCCATGACCCGCCCCCTGACTTCCCATGACCCGCCCCCTGACTTCCCCATGACCCGCCCCCTGACTTCCCCCCATGACTTCCCATGACCCGCCCCCTGACTTCCCCATGACCCGCCCCTGACTTCCCCATGACCCGCCCCCTGACTTCCCCATGACCCGCCCCCTGACTTCCCATGACCCCCCCTGACTTCCCCATGACCCGCCCCCTGACTTCCCCATGACCCGCCCCCTGACTTCCCCATGACCCGCCCCCTGACTTCCCATGACCCGCCCCCTGACTTCCCCATGACCCGCCCCCTGACTTCCCCATGACCCGCCCCCTGACTTCCCATGACCCGCCCCCTGACTTCCCCATGACCCGCCCCCTGACTTCAATGACCCGCCCCCTGACTTCCCCATGACCCGCCCCCCCTGACTTCATGATGACCCGCCCCCCTGACTTCCCCATGACCCGCCCCCTGACTTCCCCATGACCCGCCACCTGACTTCAATGACCCGCCCCCACTTTATTATCTTTATAATATATTATCTTTAGAATCGGGGGCGACAATAGCTCAGTTGGTAGAGCATTGGCCTTTGAGCCTGAAGGTCGTGGGTTCGAGCCCACCGTAAGACCTACTTCACGACTCCCACTGATGACTGCTGTCGTTGTGTCCTTAGGCAAGACACTTAACCCCACTTTGCCTGAAGCCCCCGCTGAAAGATCTCAGCTCCTGTGGACTCACCACCTGCAGGAGGATCAGTGAGGGGCTGGTGCTCTGTGGACTGGGTGCAGCTCTGACTGCCACCCCCCCGACCCAGAAATGGATTAAGGGGAAGAAAATGGATGGATGGATCTTTAGAATCACTCTATCATTATTGGCGGGACTATGTGGCGACTGAGGTTAATCCTTTGGTCGTTGTGTACCTGGGTTGGGCACCGGCGACGCCTCCATGCCCTGGCGAGACAGAACTGGGTCGTACTCTTTCCCGTCATAGTTAGCGTCAAAAAACCTCTTAAACCACTGAAGAAACTCAAAGTTGTCTTGGAATTTCCCCTTCACGAGTCGCTCCACTGGGATGATCTGGGAAAGACAGAATAACAAGGATTAAAGTACCTCAGGTTATTAAGATAAGATAAACCTTTATTCAGTCAACTCTCTGTGTTCTTCCTCAGGTTATTCAGTCAACTCTCTGTGTTCTTCCTCAGGTTATTCAGTCAACTCTCTGTGTTCTTCCTCAGGTTATTCAGTCAACTCTCTGTGTTCTTCCTCAGGTTATTCAGTCAACTCTCTGTGTTCTTCCTCAGGTTATTCAGTCAACTCTCTGTGTTCTTCCTCAGGTTATTCAGTCAACTCTCTGTGTTCTTCCTCAGGTTATTCAGTCAACTCTCTGTGTTCTTCCTCAGGTTATTCAGTCAACTCTCTGTGTTCTTCCTCAGGTTATTCAGTCAACTCTCTGTGTTCTTCCTCAGGTTATTCAGTCAACTCTCTGTGTTCTTCCTCAGGTTATTCAGTCAACTCTCTGTGTTCTTCAATTCAATTCAAGCTCACACTGATCTCAAACATATATGAGCCTGTGATCCATGACTCTTATGCAGAAAATATATTTTCTTTTCTTTAGTCTTGTAAAAGTAATATTTAGTGAACAAATCAGACCACAGCATGCAGTCTGTGGCAGATTAAAAACATGGTATCTTTGCAGACCTGTAAGGAACAACCCTGTGAGTCACTATTTGACACTTTGGGTTGAGAGTGTTTAGAGTGAGGGTGCTCCTCTGTTTTTCACTTTTCTGTCTGAAAAAGATTATCTAAAGAAGTGACAGTGTCTGAATGATAATGATATAACAAACAGTTTTGAAAGCGGCGATCTGGATTTCATGACATTGTTCTGTGTTGGGTTGAAAGTTCAGTACCCCAGCAGTGTGTACGTTTCCTGTCACCTTGTCCACGTTCATCCGTTTGAAGGCGGCCTGTAAGACTTTATAGTTGTGGATATATTCATGCTCCAGTTTGGAGTTAAACTTGACTTTCTTCAGCAGGATGCAGCCCGGGAAAAGCATGTCCATGAACTGGCAATAAGCAGCTCCTGTGAGAGAGAACCATTAAATACGGTCATGGAGAGGGTCATGGAGAGGGTCATGGAGACGGTCATGGAGACGGTCATGGAGACGGTCATGGAGACGGTCATGGAGACGGTCATGGAGACGGTCATGGAGACGGTCATGGAGAGGGTCATGGAGAGGGTCATGGAGACGGTCATGGAGAGGGTCATGGAGAGGGTCATGGAGAGGGTCATGGAGAGGGTCATGGAGAGGGTCATGGAGAGGGTCATGGAGACGGTCATGGAGACGGTCATGGAGACGGTCATGGAGAGGGTCATGGAGAGGGTCATGGAGACGGTCATGGAGACGGTCATGGAGACGGTCATGGAGACGGTCATGGAGACGGTCATGGAGACGGTCATGGAGACTGTCATGGAGACGGTCATGGAGACGGTCATGGAGAGGGTCATGGAGACGGTCATGGAGAGGGTCATGGAGACGGTCATGGAGAGGGTCATGGAGAGGGTCATGGAGAGGGTCATGGAGAGGGTCATGGAGAGGGTCATGGAGACGGTCATGGAGACGGTCATGGAGACGGTCATGGAGACGGTCATGGAGACGGTCATGGAGAGGGTCATGGAGAGGGTCATGGAGAGGGTCATGGAGACGGTCATGGAGACGGTCATGGAGACGGTCATGGAGACGGTCATGGAGACGGTCATGGAGACGGTCATGGAGACGGTCATGGAGAAGGGCATGGAGACGGTCATGGAGACGGTCATGGAGACGGTCATGGAGACGGTCATGGAGACGGTCATGGAGACGGTCATGGAGACGGTCATGGAGACGGTCATGGAGACGGTCATGGAGACGGTCATGGAGACGGTCATGGAGACGGTCATGGAGACGGTCATGGAGAGGGTCATGGAGACGGTCATGGAGACGGTCATGGAGACGGTCATGGAGACGGTCATGGAGACGGTCATGGAGACGGTCATGGAGACGGTCATGGAGACGGTCATGGAGACGGTCATGGAGAGGGTCATGGGAGACGGTCATGGAGACGGTCATGGAGACATGGAGACGGTCATGGAGACGGTCATGGAGAGGGTCATGGAGACGGTCATGGAGATGGGGTCATGGAGAGGGTCATGGAGAGGTCATGGAGAGGGTCATGGAGAGGGTCATGGAGAGGGTCATGGAGAGGGTCATGGAGACGGTCATGGAGACGGTCATGGAGACGGTCATGGAGACGGTCATGGAGACGGTCATGGAGAGGTCATGGAGAGGGTCATGGAGAGGGTCATGGAGAGGGTCATGGAGACGGTCATGGAGACGGTCATGGAGACGGTCATGGAGACGGTCATGGAGACGGTCATGGAGACGGTCATGGAGACGGTCATGGAGACGGTCATGGAGACGGTCATGGAGACGGTCATGGAGACGGTCATGGAGACGGTCATGGAGACGGTCATGGAGACGGTCATGGAGACGGTCATGGAGACGGTCATGGAGACGGTCATGGAGAGGTCATGGAGAGGGTCATGGAGACGGTCATGGAGACGGTCATGGAGACGGTCATGGAGACGGTCATGGAGACGGTCATGGAGACGGTCATGGAGACGGTCATGGAGACGGTCATGGAGACGGTCATGGAGAGGGTCATGGAGACGGTCATGGAGACGGTCATGGAGACGGTCATGGAGACGGTCATGGAGAGGGTCATGGAGAGGGTCATGGAGACGGTCATGGAGACGGTCATGGAGACGGTCATGGAGACGGTCATGGAGACGGTCATGGAGACGGTCATGGAGACGGTCATGGAGAAGGGCATGGAGACGGTCATGGAGACGGTCATGGAGAGGGTCATGGAGACGGTCATGGAGAGGGTCATGGAGAGGGTCATGGAGACGGTCATGGAGACGGTCATGGAGACGGTCATGGAGACGGTCATGGAGACGGTCATGGAGAGGGTCATGGAGACGGTCATGGAGACGGTCATGGAGAGGGTCATGGAGAAGGGCATGGAGACGGTCATGGAGAGGGTCATGGAGAGGGTCATGGAGAGGGTCATGGAGAAGGTCATGGAGAAGGGCATGGAGAGGGTCATGGAGACGGTCATGGAGAGGGTCATGGAGAGGGTCATGGAGAAGGTCATGGAGACGGTCATGGAGAGGGTCATGGAGAGGGTCATGGAGAAGGTCATGGAGAGGGTCATGGAGAGGGTCATGGAGACGGTCATGGAGACGGTCATGGAGAGGGTCATGGAGAGGGTCATGGAGAAGGTCATGAAGACGGTCATGGAGAGGGTCATGGAGAGGGTCATGGAGAAGGTCATGGAGAGGGTCATGGAGAGGGTCATGGAGACGGTCATGGAGACGGTCATGGAGAGGGTCATGGAGAGGGTCATGGAGAAGGTCATGAAGACGGTCATGGAGAGGGTCATGGAGAGGGTCATGGAGAAGGTCATGGAGAAGGGCATGGAGAGGGTCATGGAGACGGTCATGGAGAGGGTCATGGAGAGGGTCATGGAGAAGGTCATGGAGACGGTCATGGAGAGGGTCATGGAGAGGGTCATGGAGAAGGTCATGGAGAGGGTCATGGAGAGGGTCATGGAGACGGTCATGGAGACGGTCATGGAGAGGGTCATGGAGAGGGTCATGGAGAAGGTCATGAAGACGGTCATGGAGAGGGTCATGGAGAGGGTCATGGAGAAGGTCATGGAGAGGGTCATGGAGAGGGTCATGGAGAGGGTCATGGAGAAGGTCATGGAGAAGGGCATGGAGAGGGTCATGGAGACGGTCATGGAGAGGGTCATGGAGAGGGTCATGGAGAAGGTCATGGAGAGGGTCATGGAGAGGGTCATGGAGAGGGTCATGGAGAAGGTCATGGAGAGGGTCATGGAGAGGGTCATGGAGACGGTCATGGAGACGGTCATGGAGAGGGTCATGGAGAGGGTCATGGAGAAGGTCATGAAGACGGTCATGGAGAGGGTCATGGAGAGGGTCATGGAGAAGGTCATGGAGAGGGTCATGGAGAGGGTCATGGAGACGGTCATGGAGACGGTCATGGAGAGGGTCATGGAGAGGGTCATGGAGAAGGTCATGGAGACGGTCATGGAGAGGGTCATGGAGAGGGTCATGGAGAAGGTCATGGAGAAGGGCATGGAGAGGGTCATGGAGACGGTCATGGAGAGGGTCATGGAGAGGGTCATGGAGAAGGTCATGGAGACGGTCATGGAGAGGGTCATGGAGAGGGTCATGGAGAAGGTCATGGAGAGGGTCATGGAGAGGGTCATGGAGACGGTCATGGAGACGGTCATGGAGAGGGTCATGGAGAGGGTCATGGAGAGGGTCATGGAGAGGGTCATGGAGAAGGTCATGAAGACGGTCATGGAGAGGGTCATGGAGAGGGTCATGGAGAAGGTCATGGAGAGGGTCATGGAGAGGGTCATGGAGAACACATTCAGAGGTGGATCTTACCCGAACACAGCTGCTCGATCTTGGTGTAGGTGAGCTGCAGAGAGTCGTTGAGCCAGGCTAACATGTCATGGCGGCTCAGGTTGTCTACGTTCATAGACGTGGAGTAAACATTCACCGCCATCCTCGAGCTACACGCACAGACACAGACACACGCACAGACACACGCACAGACACACGCACAGACACACGCACAGACACAGACACAGACACAGACACAGACACAGACACACGCACAGACACACAAGCACAGACACACGCACAGACACAGACACAGACACAGACACAGACACACGCACAGACACACGCACAGACACAGACACAGACACACGCACAGACACAGACACACGCACAGACACAGACACACGCACAGACACAGACACACGCACAGACACAGACACAGACACACGCACAGACACACGCACAGACACACGCACAGACACACACACAGACACACGCACAGACACAGACACAGACAGACACAGACACAGACACAGACACAGCCACAGACACAGACACAGACAGACACAGACACAGACACAGACACAGACACAGACACAGACACAGACACAGACACAGACACACGCACAGACACAGACACACGCACAGACACACGCACAGACACAGACACACGCACAGACACAGACACAGCCACAGACACAGACACAGACACACGCACAGACACACGCACAGACACAGACACACGCACAGACACACGCACAGACACACGCACAGACACAGACACACGCACAGACACAGACACAGACACAGACACAGACACACGCACAGACACAGACACACGCACAGACACACGCACAGACACAGACACAGACACAGACACACGCACAGCCACACGCACAGACACACGCACAGCACACACGCACAGACACAGACACAGACACACGCACAGACACAGACACAGACACACGCACAGACACAGACACACGCACAGACACACACACGCACAGACACACACACGCACAGACAGACACACACACACGCACAGACAGACACACACACACAGACAGACACACACACACACAGACAGACACAGACACACAGACACACACGCACAGACACAGACACACGCACACGCACAGACACACACACACACACAATCACAATTGAACCAAAAACGCCATTTATGTGTCTGTAATTATTGAATCACAAAAACTGTAATTATTGACATTCTGCATGGAACCCGGCGGATTATTACTGAATTACTTTCTGAAATGTCTCCACAGTGAGACGAATAAAGGAATATCTTATGTTGTGATGAGGCTAATGTATGTATTTTGACTGTGTTAGAGCGCCCTCTGCAGGCTAACGGCTAAAGGCTTTCAGCTGTGACACTCCCATCCTCTGGACTCTAAACATGTTTGGAAATGAGTGAGAGTTTGTGTGAGGTTCTAGTGCATCAAATGTTGGCCTCTAAATGTCATAAATCTTTTCTGTGGTGGAAGACTTTATGTCCAGCAGTTACACACATTTATACGATTTATGGTGTTATTTGTAACAATGCATCTTGTTCTGTCCCTTTCAAGTAAACTAATATTAATGTATTTTAAATGATATAGATTGTCTTGTTTGTATCACAAATAGAAACGGATCAATATTCTGTTCCATCCTATATTTAAGAAAACAAAAATGTTAATATGAAAACACACGACAGCCGGACTCACCTGGTCTTGGTTGGAGTAAGAGAAAACTATGATCTGGTTTGTGATGAGCCACCTTCAAGAAACCTGCAGCGAAACAAGATTAGATCAGAGAAACCTATATTTCACTGCTGTAGAACCCTGTAGAACCAGGACCATACTGCTGTAAAACCCTGTAGAACCAGGATCATACTGCTGTAGAACCAGGATAGAACCAGGATCATACTGATGTAGAACCAGGCTCATACTGCTGTAGAACCCTGTAGAACCAGGATCATACTGCTGTAGAACCAGGATCATACTGCTGTAGAACCCTGTAGAACCAAGATCATACTGCTGTAGAACCAGGATCATACTGCTGTAGAACCAGGATCATACTGCTGTAGAACCAGGATCATACGGCTGTAGAACCCTGTAGAACCAGGATCATACGGCTGTAGAACCCTGTAGAACCAGGATCATACTGCTGTAGAACCAGGATAGAACCAGGATCATACGGCTGTAGAACCTTGTAGAACCAGGATCATACTGCTGTAGAACCAGGATCATACTGCTGTAGAACCAGGATAGAACCAGGATCATACGGCTGTAGAACCCTGTAGAACCAGGATCATACTACTGTAGAACCAGGATCATACTGCTGTAGAACCAGGATCATACGGCTGTAGAACCAGGATCATACTGCTGTAGAACCAGGATCATACTGCTGTAGAACCAGGATAGAACCAGGATCATACGGCTGTAGAACCAGGATCATACTGCTGTAGAACCAGGATCATACGGCTGTAGAACCAGGATCATACGGCTGTAGAACCAGGATCATACGGCTGTAGAACCAGGATCATACGGCTGTAGAACCAGGATCATACGGCTGTAGAACCAGGATCATACGGCTGTAGAACCAGGATCATACGGCTGTAGAACCAGGATCATACGGCTGTAGAACCAGGATCATACGGCTGTAGAACCAGGATCATACGGCTGTAGAACCAGGATCATACGGCTGTAGAACCAGGATCATACGGCTGTAGAACCAGGATCATACGGCTGTAGAACCAGGATCATACGGCTGTAGAACCAGGATCATACGGCTGTAGAACCAGGATCATACGGCTGTAGAACCAGGATCATACTGCTGTAGAACCAGGATCATACTGCTGTAGAACCAGGATAGAACCAGGATCATACTGCTGTAGAACCAGGCTCATACTGCTGTAGAACCCTGTAGAACCAGGATCATACTGCTGTAGAACCAGGATCATACTGCTGTAGAACCCTGTAGAACCAAGATCATACTGCTGTAGAACCAGGATCATACTGCTGTAGAACCAGGATCATACTGCTGTAGAACCAGGATCATACGGCTGTAGAACCCTGTAGAACCAGGATCATACGGCTGTAGAACCAGGATAGAACCAGGATCATACGGCTGTAGAACCCTGTAGAACCAGGATCATACTGCTGTAGAACCAGGATAGAACCAGGATCATACGGCTGTAGAACCTTGTAGAACCAGGATCATACTGCTGTAGAACCAGGATCATACTGCTGTAGAACCAGGATAGAACCAGGATCATACGGCTGTAGAACCTTGTAGAACCAGGATCATACTGCTGTAGAACCAGGATAGAACCAGGATCATACGGCTGTAGAACCCTGTAGAACCAGGATCATACTGCTGTAGAACCAGGATCATACTGCTGTAGAACCAGGATCATACTGCTGTAGAACCAGGATCATACTGCTGTAGAACCAGGATCATACGGCTGTAGAACCAGGATCATACGGCTGTAGAACCAGGATCATACGGCTGTAGAACCAGGATCATACGGCTGTAGAACCAGGATCATACGGCTGTAGAACCAGGATCATACTGCTGTAGAACCAGGATCATACGGCTGTAGAACCAGGATCATACGGCTGTAGAACCAGGATCATACGGCTGTAGAACCAGGATCATACTGCTGTAGAACCAGGATCATACTGCTGTAGAACCAGGATCATACTGCTGTAGAACCAGGATCATACGGCTGTAGAACCAGGATAGAACCAGGATCATACGGCTGTAGAACCAGGATCATACTGCTGTAGAACCAGGATCATACGGCTGTAGAACCAGGATCATACGGCTGTAGAACCAGGATCATACTGCTGTAGAACCAGGATCATACGGCTGTAGAACCAGGATCATACGGCTGTAGAACCAGGATCATACGGCTGTAGAACCAGGATCATACGGCTGTAGAACCAGGATCATACGGCTGTAGAACCAGGATCATACGGCTGTAGAATCCTGTAGAACCAGGATCATACGGCTGTAGAACCAGGATCATACGGCTGTAGAACCAGGATCATACTGCTGTAGAACCAGGATAGAACCAGGATCATACGGCTGTAGAACCAGGATCATACGGCTGTAGAACCAGGATCATACGGCTGTAGAACCAGGATCATACGGCTGTAGAACCAGGATCATACGGCTGTAGAACCAGGATCATACGGCTGTAGAACCAGGATCATACGGCTGTAGAACCAGGATCATACGGCTGTAGAACCAGGATCATACGGCTGTAGAACCAGGATCATACGGCTGTAGAACCAGGATCATACGGCTGTAGAACCAGGATCATACTGCTGTAGAACCAGGATCATACTGCTGTAGAACCAGGATCATACGGCTGTAGAACCAGGATCATACGGCTGTAGAACCAGGATCATACGGCTGTAGAACCAGGATCATACGGCTGTAGAACCAGGATCATACTGCTGTAGAACCAGGATCATACGGCTGTAGAACCAGGATCATACGGCTGTAGAACCAGGATCATACGGCTGTAGAACCAGGATCATACGGCTGTAGAACCAGGATCATACGGCTGTAGAATCCTGTAGAACCAGGATCATACTGCTGTAGAACCAGCATCATACTGCTGTAGAACCAGGATCATACTGCTGTAGAACCAGGATCATACTGCTGTAGAACCAGGATCATACGGCTGTAGAACCAGGATCATGATCATACTGCTGTAGAACCAGGATCATACTGCTGTAGAACCAGGATCATACGGCTGTAGAACCAGGATCATACGGCTGTAGAACCAGGATCATACGGCTGTAGAACCAGGATCATACGGCTGTAGAACCAGGATCATACGGCTGTAGAACCAGGATCATACGGCTGTAGAACCAGGATCATACGGCTGTAGAACCAGGATCATACGGCTGTAGAACCAGGATCATACGGCTGTAGAACCAGGATCATACTGCTGTAGAACCAGGATCATACGGCTGTAGAACCAGGATCATACGGCTGTAGAACCAGGATCATACGGCTGTAGAACCAGGATCATACGGCTGTAGAACCAGGATCATACGGCTGTAGAACCAGGATCATACGGCTGTAGAACCAGGATCATACGGCTGTAGAACCAGGATCATACGGCTGTAGAACAGGATCATACGGCTGTAGAACCAGGATCATACGGCTGTAGAACCAGGATCATACGGCTGTAGAACCAGGATCATACTGCTGTAGAACCAGGATCATACGGCTGTAGAACCAGGATCATACGGCTGTAGAACCAGGATCATACGGCTGTAGAACCAGGATCATACGGCTGTAGAACAGTTAGAACCAGGATCATACGGCTGTAGAACCAGGATCATACGGCTGTAGACCAATCATACGTCTTGGATCATACGGCTGTAGAACCAGGATCATACGGCTGTAGAACCAGGATCATACGGCTGTAGAACCAGGATCATACGGCTGTAGAAACCAGGATCATACGGCTGTAGAACCAGGATCATACGGCTGTAGAACCAGGATCATACGGCTGTAGAACCAGGATCATACGGCTGTAGAACCAGGATCATACGGCTGTAGAACCAGGATCATACGGCTGTAGAACCAGGATCATACGGCTGTAGAACCAGGATCATACTGCTGTAGAACCAGGATCATACTGCTGTAGAACCAGGATCATACGGCTGTAGAACCAGGATCATACGGCTGTAGAACCAGGATCATACGGCTGTAGAACCAGGATGATCCGCCCTGAAAGTGGCCCCACAGATGAAGAGCAGTCGTTCACAGCTCAATAATCTGCCTCCGTTAATCCTCTTCCAGCTTCAACACGCTGTAACTCATCACAGCTCATGTCGGCCGCCAAAGTCCCCCAAACGGGATCCAATAAACCAGAAATCACAGCCACCATGGATCACCGAGACACACATGGTTCAGGCCCAAGTCTGTTTCCTCAGACTCCAAACCAGGATGTGGCACTTCCTGCTTCAGATTCACTTCTTACTCTGTTTAATGAACAATAAGGATAATACAATATGTTATCTTATGAGTAGAGATTTAAACCTTAATCAACTTTGAGGTTGTATTTTAGGTCCATTATTTAACTATATTAAACTCTGTGACCAAATAAAACACACAAAAAGAATAATAAAAAACAAATTAACATAGAAGACTAAATTAGATTGTCAGAACAAATATTTAAAAAAATATATAAATAACTTGCTAAGAAGTAAGTAAGTAAGTAAGTAAGTCATTTATATACCGCCTTTTCACTGCACATCGGAGTCTCAAAGCGGTTTACAATTGTTATTTTTTTGGGAGTGGGGCCAGTACAGGAGGCACATGTCAGACCTATTGTACATATTTTTAGTGGTAGGGGAAACCGGAGCACCCGGAGGAAACCTACGCAGACATGGGGAGAACATGCAAACTCCACTCAGAAAGGCCCTGGTCCAACCGGGATTCGAACCCAGGACCTTCTTGCTGAGAGGCGAGAGTGCTATCCACTCAGCCACCGTGCCGCCCGGTGTCAAGTACAGATGATGGGTGAGAAACCTTCCTTTGCTTTGACTAATCCCTGTACGACTGAGGGCTTACATAAACTTATATAAATGAATGTTTGTTTTGAATAAATCAATTTCAAAATAACATGTGTTGACGTCTTACATTTCCACCAAACAGAGTTATAGAAATACTAATTAAAAACTTAAAATCATGACTTACTAATATATAAACCACTGTTAAACACCAATGTCTAAATAAGGCTGTGCCAAAAATCAAAAGATCCAAATCTAAATGTTGGTAGACTGATTATCTGCAGGATTTATCATCTGACGGGGATTAACTCATTGACTGCCATTGACGTGTTAACACGTCAAACTAAATAGTAACGTTGTCTGCCAATGACGTGTTAACACGTCAATTGCGTTTCCCGCTATTTTTACGTTCCCAGCTGTCCATTGAATCTAATATGTGGAGATTGGCTTGAGGCAATACTTTATGGAGCCAGCAGATGGCAGCATTGCGCTATGAATGGTTTGAACACAGCTAGATGCACTGTTTGTGGCCCTTTTTTCTCAGCTTTCTGGTGATTTCAATAAAACTTCCCTCTACTCAACTGGGGATTACAGAAGAACTAAACAAGATAGAAACAAAATTCTTTTTGCTGGTGAGAGTAGACAGCCCATTCTTTCAGAATCTAGTTTTAGATTTCAGATAGTCAAAGTACACAATATTCTGTGGGTCTTGAAAAATCAGTAAAAACCACCAGAAACGGCTGGCAATATGGGAGTACCTGTTTTGAAATGGGCTGGCAGTCAATAGAGTTAAACTCATTTGTCTTTTGGATGAACGTCAGAAGCTCAGACTGTGTTTGGACCGAGTGTCCCCAAAGTGTCTGTCGTTTGTGAAAGAGGCTGATTGGAACATGAGCTGGAGCCAGTCTCCTTATATGGGCATTTGTTCTGATGGCGTTAGCTTCGATGGAAACAGTGGCAATAGTTGTTTTTTCAGTCCTAGTGCAGTGACTTAAAGTGACTTATTGTACAGTCTGACAGCGGTGGGGATAAAGGCCCTGCTCCTTCTTCTACTGAAGGAACTCCTCTGCAGTCCTGTGGGAGGTGACAGTGGCTCCTCCTGTCCCTCACCTCCTCCACAGAGTCCAGGGGCCTCCTGTCCCTCACCTCCTCCACAGAGTCCAGGGGCCTCCTGTCCCTCACCTCCTCCACAGAGTCCAGGGGCCTCCTGTCCCTCACCTCCTCCACAGAGTCCAGGGGCCTCCTGTCCCTCACCTCCTCCACAGAGTCCAGGGGCCTCCTGTCCCTCACCTCCTCCACAGAGTCCAGGGGCCTCCTGTCCCTCACCTCCTCCACAGAGTCCAGGGGCCTCCTGTCCCTCACCTCCTCCACAGAGTCCAGGGGCCTCCTGTCCCTCACCTCCTCCACAGAGTCCAGGGGCCTCCTGTCCCTCACCTCCTCCACAGAGTCCAGAGGCCTCCTGTCCCTCACCTCCTCCACAGAGTCCAGGGGCCTCCTGTCCCTCACCTCCTCCACAGAGTCCAGGGGCCTCCTGTCCCTCACCTCCTCCACAGAGTCCAGGGGCCTCCTGTCCCTCACCTCCTCCACAGAGTCCAGGGGCCTCCTGTCCCTCACCTCCTCCACAGAGTCCAGGGGCCTCCTGTCCCTCACCTCCTCCACAGAGTCCAGGGGCCTCCTGTCCCTCACCTCCTCCACAGAGTCCAGGGGCCTCCTGTCCCTCACCTCCTCCATCTTCCTCACACGGTGTGAAAGAAAAATATTGTGAAAGTGCTTCATTCATAATGAATTCATAATAGATCCATGGAGGCCCACAGAGTGAGTAAAAACACACAGAATGACTTTAGTGACTGTAATATACATATAATATAACTATAAATCCATTCTGGAGTAATAACTGAGTGAGACCATTGGATGATAGGATTAATCAATCAATAAATCTTTATCTAAAGATAAATATTACACTCTGTCGTTGGAAAATCACTGTGGGCTGTAATTAAAGATTACTTTGATAATGGATTAGTCGTTAACATCCTGAAAGGAGAATCTGGGAATATCCATAATCTCTAATACTTGCTTTATAAACACATTTCCATTGAATATTGCTGTCATTATCCATGAAAGGATTAATCAGTCATAAAACCTGTTCTCAGGATGTTTCACTTTATCTAAGGCTCTAAACGGATTAATCGATTGTTTTGATAATTAACTATTTAAATAATGGATTAGTTGTGATGAACTGATTCATTTGTCACAGCCTTATAATCAGTCATAATGCAGTAATAACATGTTTAGAGATAGGATGGGTGATATGAGTGTCTTTCACCACAAACAAAAATAACACTTTTGTTATGAAATAAAGTAAAAGTTTGACCCCGTGTTGAAAGGACAGCTCAGATCATAACATTAGCATAATACAGAATCCTGTTGTGTTTTTGTAAATTACAACACTATAAAAAACACTAAACTGCAGCACACTAAACAAATGTTCATAATGCAACTATCAGCATTATCCTGAATTAAATATCTTAAGAATTAAAAATGACAGAGGAAAAGTGAAAGTTGGTGATTGCAGCTCAGACCCTCAGAACCGTGCTCAGACCCTGTCAGTCTGATCCATGGACTCAGTGTCGGGTCAGTGTCGGGTCAGTGTCGGGTCAGTGTCGGGTCAGTGTCGGGTCACTGTTTTCACTGCTGCTGCTGCTGCTGCTGCTGCTGCTGCTGCTGCTGCTGCTGCTGCTGCTGCTGCTGCTGCTGCTGCTGCTGCTGCTACTACTGCTGCTGCTGCTGCTGCTACTACTGCTGCTGCTGCTGCTACTACTGCTGCTGCTGCTGCTACTACTGCTGCTGCTGCTGCTGCTGCTGCTGCTGCTACTACTGCTGCTGCTGCTGCTGCTGCTGCTGCTGCTGCTACTACTGCTGCTGCTGCTGCTACTACTGCTACTGCTGCTGCTGCTACTGCTGCTGCTGCTGCTGCTACTACTGCTGCTGCTGCTGCTGCTGCTGCTGCTGCTGCTGCTGCTGCTACTGCTGCTGCTGCTGCTGCTACTACTGCTGCTGCTGCTGCTTCTGCTGCTGCTGCTGCTGCTGCTGCTGCTGCTGCTACTACTGCTACTGCTACTGCTGCTGCTGCTGCAGCTACTGCTACTGCTGCTGCTGCTGCTACTGCTGCTACTGCTGCTGCTGCTACTACTGCTGCTGCTGCTGCTACTACTGCTGCTGCTGCTGCTACTACTGCTGCTGCTGCTGCTGCTGCTGCTGCTACTACTGCTACTGCTACTGCTGCTGCTGCTGCAGCTACTGCTACTGCTGCTGCTGCTGCTACTGCTACTGCTGCTGCTGCTACTACTGCTGCTGCTGCTGCTGCTGCTGCTGCTACTACTGCTGCTGCTGCTACTGCTGCTGCTGCTGCTGCTGCTGCTGCTGCTGCTACTGCTGCTGCTGCTGCTGCTACTGCTGCTGCTGCTGCTGCTGCTGCTGCTGCTGCTGCTGCTGCTGCTGCTACTACTACTGCTGCTGCTACTGCTGCTGCTGCTGCTGCTGCTGCTGCTACTGCTGCTGCTGCTGCTGCTGCTGCTGCTGCTGCTGCTACTCCTGCTGCTGCTACTACTGCTGCTGCTGCTGCTGCTGCTACTGCTACTGCTACTGCTACTGCTGCTGCTGCTGCTGCTACTGCTACTGCTACTGCTACTACTGCTGCTGCTGCTGCTGCTGCTACTGCTACTGCTACTGCTGCTGCTGCTGCTGCTACTGCTGCTGCTACTACTGCTGCTGCTGCTGCTGCTGCTGCTGCTGCTGCTACTGCTGCTGCTACTGCTGCTGCTACTGCTACTGCTGCTACTGCTGCTGCTACTGCTGCTGCTGCTGCTGCTGCTGCTGCTGCTGCTGCTACTACTGCTGCTGCTGCTGCTGCTGCTACTGCTACTGCTACTGCTGCTGCTGCTGCTGCTACTGCTACTGCTACTGCTACTACTGCTGCTGCTGCTGCTGCTGCTACTGCTACTGCTACTGCTACTACTACTGCTGCTGCTGCTGCTACTGCTACTGCTACTGCTACTACTGCTGCTGCTGCTGCTGCTGCTACTGCTACTGCTACTGCTACTACTACTGCTGCTGCTGCTGCTACTGCTGCTGCTGCTGCTGCTGCTGCTGCTGCTGCTGCTGCTGCTGCTGCTAATTGCTAACACTGCCTCGTGGATTGGAGCATGCATATACCGCAGATTAGTGCTTTGAAACAGTATATATGTATTAGTTTTTGAGCTGCATGTTGTGTGTGACTGTCGCACAGGCCAGGATCAGGTGATAGAGTAGTTTGAAGTATTACCCCCTCATTACCCCCTCATTACCCCCTCATTACCCCCTCTGCAGGCCTTTGCACAACACACATGACAATAATGACAGCGCGGTCTGCCCGGCTGCACTCCAACTATCTCTGAGACAAACAACACGGCTGTGAGCACGAAACTGGATAGAAAGAGCAAAAGAAGACATTTTAAGTTAGAGTTATTTGATAGAACTCACTGAGGTCGGTCCACAGCCTCCCACCGCGGTCCCGTTGTTCAGATGATGGCTCTTACCTCAGCAAGTTGCGCCAGACTCTGCTCCTACCTAAGCCGCTCTCACTGCGCATGCGCGTTGCAGTTGCGTGCGTTTGCCTTTATGTTCGGTGCAGCTGGTGCCCCGTGGGCAGCCATGTTGGAGACAACGTTATTTTGGTGAACCACGATTGGCCATGACGTATATTATTAACCGTTACCAAAGTTATCATCTTGAATCATAAACGTACATATTTTTGTGTGTTTTTAAATAAAGTCATTGTCCCAGAATTATTCTTCCACTTTTTTGCATTAAATTTGAAAGCAGTATAGTGATATTATATTTGTTAGACGTGTGCATTTATTAATTTTATTTACTCAATAACAATCATTTAAAAAAAGAAAGTAAGAACTTATAATGAATAGTCAAGTTTATGGACTTTTACTATGTTTTATGATGGTTTGATTTAAAGAAAGTCATAATAAATCAAAGTGGTAAGACCCGGACACAAATATTGATACAGTGATAATGAGAGTTACTTTGGAATAACATGAACATCTTCTGTGTTATTATTACTGTGTTTTGTAATATTATTATTATCATTATATTTATAGTTATTACTATTATTATTATGCCTCACTGAAAGACCGTGACCTGCACGAGGGTCAGACCCAGAAATGGACAAATAAAGTGGATAAAATGAATGAGTGAATATTATTATTACTATTATTATCATTATTACTATTGCATATTACATCCAAAACACTTAAACATATAGTTCATTCAGTTTAATTGAGGTAAGAAACAAGCAGCCACATACAGAGTCAACAGTTTTACTTCCCAAAACAAGAATCTACAAACACACGCCACTGAGCAGTAAACAACAGGTCTATAGTAAAAAACAGCACCATAGTTTATCAGAGGTGACACTTTCCACAGTATGCGGCTCATGCACAGCAGCGGTGAGTCATGTTGGCACATTCTTTCAACTAAAACACAAAAACATACACAGACATATGATAAATATAACACTGTTGGGTGTGGAGAGGACAGAGTGGAGAGCGCCCTCTGCCTGTGGAGACCTGTAATCCCTGTAAGATGGTGCTACTGCGGCTGCTGCGTATTGCACAAATCTAGATAATCACAACATAAGATGTATTCCAGTTCTCACAGTTGAGTGCTACGGACATTATCCAGATATGTTTCTGCCATTATTCTGGTCAGATCCTTCGTCACATGTGAGCAAAGATATGTTCAAAAGTAGCAGCAGCATCAAATTTGGTGCACAACCTTTAGAATTGAGATCCTTCTGTTTAGATGTTTATCGAGAAGGCAATTTCTCCACACAAAGGTTCATTTATACATAAATATTAAGCAGATACAAGTGTTTCCTTCCTTATTTTACTGAGCCACATGCAGTCCACATCATCAGGGGTCAAGATGCTTTCAGAGAATAGCGTGGTGGTCAGCGGTGAGTGTGTAAGCCTTGCAGGGGTCTGAACTTAAATGTGTGTTTGAAGCAGTTGGATTTCATCACCACACAGCAGAGGTCACAGCAGAGGTCACTCAGACGGCCCAGAGTGCAGCAGGAAGCCGACCTCAGAGGGAGCTTTACTCACAAGCAGAAATTCACAAAATCTTCATACAAGTCTACAGCAGTTATGTTCTGTTTGGGACCAAAAACGTGAACGATCAAATGTTTTCAGGGTTATTTCTCAACCTAAAGTTAACATTACTCCCTTTGAAACCACTAAAAACTGTACTGGTTTGATGTTTATTAATCAATACGTTGTTCTCTATGACGACTTTAGAATAGTGTCCAAAACGAGACATTTTAGTTAAGACAGTTAGGTTGTGTAAACTTCGAATTACATGGTTAATCCTACGAGCCATTTATTATTCACATGGCTCCATTCTAATGTAAATCAGTGCAGTTTTCCTGGTTCTTTAAAAATATAAAATCAAAAGTAAATGAGGCTCGGAGTTGCAGACTTCCATGAGCAGATTACCAAATGCCACTGGAGCGGCCACCAGGGGGCGCCAGGATCCGAGCGGAGGACCTCTTGGGAATGTGGTCATCGACTTGAGATCCTGGAAGAAGAAAGAGACAAAAATGTAAAAGAAATCCAAATGTAAAAATATCTGTAATCTAACGAGGATTAGGCCTTTGTACATATAGTTATAATCTAAGGACCGCAGCAGAACAACCGAGACGCACAGACATTTAGAATAACCTTAGTTTAGTTAGTTTGATCGATTTGGTTTGAGACGCTCAGTCCATCTGCTCCTCAGGAAAAACAGAAACCAGTGACAATAAGTAAGATTTATTTATATAGCGCTTATAGAGTCACGAAGCACATGATGATCACCAAACAGACCTATTCTACATGTTTTTTTTGTGGTAGGAGCAACCGGAGCACCCAGAGGAAACCTACGCAGACACGTGGAGAACATGCAAACTCCAACAAAGACCTGGAGCTGGAATTGAACTCAGCACATTCTTACTGTAAAGTTCAAGTGCTATATCATAATAATACTGTACACATATATACCCTAAATACACTGTACACATATATACCCTAAATACACTGTACACATATATACCCTAAATATACTGTACACATATATACCCTAAATACACTGTACACATATATACCCTAAATACACTGTACACATATATACCCTAAATACACTGTACACATATATACCCTAAATACACTGTACACATATATACCCTAAATACACTGTACACATATATACCCTAAATACACTGTACACATATATACCCTAAATACACTGTACACATATATACCCTAAATACACTGTACACATATATACCCTAAATATACTGTACACATATATACACTAAATACACTGTACACATATATACCCTAAATACACTGTACACATATATACCCTAAATACACTGTACACATATATACACTAAATACACTGTACACATATATACCCTAAATACACTGTACACATATATACCCTAAATACACTGTACACATATATACCCTAAATACACTGTACACATATATACACTAAATACACTGTACACATATATACCCTAAATACACTGTACACATATATACCCTAAATACACTGTACACATATATACCCTAAATATACTGTACACATATATACCCTAAATACACTGTACACATATATACACTAAATACACTGTACACATATATACTAAATACACTGTACACATATATACACTAAATACACTGTACACATATATACCCTAAATACACTGTACACATATATACCCTAAATACACTGTACACATATATCCACTAAATACACTGTACACATATATACCCTAAATACACTGTACACATATATACACTAAATACACTGTACACATATATACTAAATACACTGTACACATATATACACTAAATACACTGTACACATATATACCCTAAATACACTGTACACATATATACCCTAAATACACTGTACACATATATCCACTAAATACACTGTACACATATATACACTAAATACACTGTACACATATATACCCTAAATACACTGTACACATATATCCACTAAATATACTGTACACATATATACACTAAATACACTGTACACATATATACCCTAAATACACTGTACACATATATAACCTAAATATACTGTACACATATATACCCTAAATACACTGTACACATATATACACTAAATACACTGTACACATATATACCCTAAATACACTGTACACATATATACTAAATACACTGTACATATATATACCCTAAATACACTGTACACATATATACACTAAATACACTGTACACATATATACACTAAATACACTGTACACATATATACACTAAATACACTGTACACATATATACCCTAAATACACTGTACACATATATACCCTAAATACACTGTACACATATATACCCTAAATATACTGTACACATATATACACTAAATACACTGTACACATATATATACTAAATACACTGTACACATATATACACTAAATACACTGTACACATATATACCCTAAATACACTGTACACATATATACCCTAAATACACTGTACACATATATATACTAAATACACTGTACACATATATATACTAAATACACTGTACACATATATACACTAAATACACTGTACACATATATACCCTAAATATACTGTACACATATATACACTAAATATACTTTACATGCAGTATATTTAGTGAGTATAAATCCAGATGGACTCTGAGGTGGATATGAGGTGAACACATGAAGTCCATAGAACCTCACCAGAGAGACTGAAGGAGGACTCATGGAGGTCCCGGACCCCCTGATGCGCCGCTCGGGCTCCTTTGGGAGACTCTCCATCGATGGGACCCAGACCGAGCTCCTTCTTCATCGTGACCGCGATCTTAGCCACGTCTCCACAGTACGGGTCCCTCTCCACCCCTTTATACACCAGGTTCTGGAACCACAACGGGCCTTTAGACGGGCTGCACATGTGCCGTTATAATCTATTATACGATCTGTAATTATACAATCTATAATCTATAATTATACAATCTATAATCTATAATTATACATCTATTAAACACTGAAGATATACAGTAGGATATGTGACTAGCACTGGTTCTTCTCTGGTGGAAAACTTGACTTGACTTGGCTCAGAACCAGGACCAGTCCAGGACCAGTCCAGGACCAGTACTGGACTAAAATTGAAATAATGACATAGGAATAAACTAGATAAGACCAAATAGTTACATACTGATAACTACACGTCCCAAAAGTGTGAGTTCTAGTGTAAATAATGTTCTGTATCTTGTGTCTATAGTGGTGTAGTAATATATATATATATATTATACTGTATATACTGTATATACTGTACATACTTTAATATACTGTATATACTGTACATACTGTATATACTGTACATACTGTATATACTTTATATACTGTACATACTGTATATACTTTATATACTGTATGTACTGTACATACTGTATATACTTTATATACTGTACATACTGTATATACTGTACACACTGTACATACTGTATATACTTTATATACTGTACACACTGTACATACTGTATATACTTTATATACTGTATATACTGTACATACTGTATATACTTTATATACTGTATATACTGTACATACAGTATATACTTTATATACTGTACATACTGTACATACTGTATATACTGTACATACTGTACATACTGTATATACTGTACACACTGTACATACTGTATATACTTTATATACTGTACACACTGTACATACTGTATATACTTTATATACTGTATATACTGTACATACTGTATATACTTTATATACTGTATATACTGTACATACAGTATATACTTTATATACTGTACATACTGTACATACTGTATATACTGTACATACTGTACATACTGTATATACTGTACACACTGTACATACTGTATATACCTTTTCTCGCTGCACCATCTTCTTGTAGAGGAAGTCGGGGAAGATGCGCTGAGGGCAGTATTTCCCAGAACCCTCGGCGCACATGAAGACCTCGTTCTCACAGACCAGGCGCCCCCGGCTGATGGTCACCAGGGGAACGCCATGACACCTCAGGCCCTCGTAAAGGTTGAAGTCCCCGCCCTGCACCTGGGAGCTTGCAGAGATGGTCCTGTGAAGACGCAGTGAGGGGTTATGTTTAACACGTGTTTGTGCAACACATATGGACCTGGGAGAAAACTCCTGCTGCTCCTACAGCGGAAGAAAAGCACTAACATTTGATTTGCACTTTACAGTTTAGCTCCTGGACACGTATAACATACTGCAATTTCAAACTTTGGATCTTCTTATTCTAGAGTACATGAGAAGATAAGATAAGTACGTAATGTTTATTTACATAGCACATCTTACAGACCAAAGTCTCCCAAAGCACTTTACAAAGTTCAGATATTGTTCCCTTCTCTCCACACGGTGATGAAGCGAGACCAGAACACACTGGTCCATCAAAGCCTCCGACCAAACACCCTCCACTCACTCATTACATTCAGACTATTGCACATATTTTTAGTAGTAGGGGAAACCGGAGCACCTGGAGGAAACCTAGGCAGACACGAGAAGAATATGCAAATCAGAAAGACCCTGTTCTGACAGGGATTCGAACCCAGGACCTTCTTGCTGAGAAGCGAGAGTGCTAACCACTCAGCCACGGTGCTGCCCATAAGATAAGATAGTCCTTCATTCGACCCACGGCGGGGGTAAAGCTCGATGTCCACTAGGGGGCCATATACACCTTTTCTCGGACCGCAGATGGCTCGGGGGCCTCGTGTTTGAAGTCGTTTCTCACCGTGTTGCGTCTGGATCCCAAACGACCACATCGGCGTCAGCTCCGGCGACGATGCGACCTTTTCGTGGGTACATGTTATAGATCTTGGCGGCGTTGGAGCTTGTTATCGCCACAAAACGGTTTTCGTCCATTTTTCCCGTCACCTAAAGACGAGAAACACTTTAAAAAACTAATGTGTGTTTGATTCTCTGATCTACTGTTGGAGAATCAACAACTCTGTGTTAGGTACTCCAGCTTTGACAGTGGCGCCCCCCGCAGGTGAAAGCCAGATCCTGTCAGACCGGGTCTGGTTAATACTGTGATGGGAGACCTCTGGGAACACCAGGTGCCACAGTGTTAAACTGTTGTGTCCTTGGGCAAGACACTTCACCAACATGAGAATGAGTCTGGTGTGTGTGTGAAAACTATTGCAGTGTGTTGTGTTGTCGTTGTCGTACCACGGCCCGCTCCCAGACGACGCTCATCCGGTCCTGGACTCCAGCGACGCCGTGAGGGATCTTTGTGAAGTCTTCTTTTCCAAGAGCTTTCTGTTTGATGTTAAAGGGACGGTGTTCTGAGGCCACCACACTCAGGGTGTCACTGCAACAACACAACCACACTGTCACAACAACACAACCACACAACCACACTGTCACAACAACACAACCACACAGTCACAACACAACCACACAACCACACTGTCACAACCACACTGTCACAACAACACAACCACACTGTCACAACAACACAACCACACAACCACACTGTCACAACCACACTGTCACAACAACACAACCACAATGTCACAACAACACAACCACACAACCACACTGTCACAACAACACAACCACACAGTCACAACACAACCACACTGTCACAACAACACAACCACACAGTCACAACAACACAACCACACAGTCACAACAACACAACCACACAGTCACAACAACACAACCACACAGTCACAACAACACAACCACACAACCACACTGTCACAACAACACAACCAAACTGTCACAACAACACAACCACACAGTCACAACAACACAACCACACAGTCACAACAACACAACCACACAGTCACAACAACACAACCACACTGTCACAACAACACAACCACACTGTCACAACAACACAACCACACAACCACACTGTCACAACAACACAACAACACAACCACACAGTCACAACAACACAACCACACAGTCACAACAACACAACCACACAGTCACAACAACACAACCACACTGTCACAACAACACAACCACACAACCACACTGTCACAACAACACAACCACACTGTCACAACAACACAACCACACAGTCACAACAACACAACCACACTGTCACAACAACACAACCACACAACCACACTGTCACAACAACACAACCACACAGTCACAACAACACAACCACACAACCACACTGTCACAACAACACAACCACACAGTCACAACAACACAACCACACAACAACACAACCACACTGTCACAACAACACAACCACACAGTCACAACAACACAACCACACAACCACACTGTCACAACAACACAACCACACAGTCACAACAACACAACCACACAACCACACTGTCACAACAACACAACCACACAACCACACTGTCACAACACAACCACACTGTCACAACAACACAACCACACTGTCACAACAACACAACCACACTGTCACAACCACACTGTCACAACAACACAACCACACAACCACACAGTCACAACAACACAACCACACAACCACACTGTCACAACAACACAACCACACTGTCACAACAACACAACCACACTGTCACAACAACACAACCACACAGTCACAACAACACAACCACACTGTCACAACAACACAACCACACAACCACACTGTCACAACCACACAACCACACAGTCACAACAACACAACCAACACAACCACACTGTCACAACAACACAACCACACTGTCACAACAACACAACCACACTGTCACAACCACACAACCACACTGTCACAACAACACAACCACACTGTCACAACAACACAACCACACTGTCACAACAACACAACCACACAGTCACAACAACACAACCACACTGTCACAACAACACAACCACACAGTCACAACAACACAACCACACAGTCACAACAACACAACCACACAACCACACTGTCACAACAACACAACCACACAACCACACTGTCACAACACAACCACACAGTCACAACAACACAACCACACTGTCACAACCACACAACCACACTGTCACAACAACACAACCACACTGTCACAACAACACAACCACACTGTCACAACAACACAACCACACTGTCACAACAACACAACCACACAACCACACTGTCACAACAACACAACCACACTGTCACAACAACACAACCACACTGTCACAACAACACAACCACACTGTCACAACAACACAACCACACAGTCACAACAACACAACCACACAACCACACTGTCACAACAACACAACCACACAGTCACAACAACACAACCACACAGTCACAACAACACAACCACACTGTCACAACAACACAACCACACAGTCACAACAACACAACCACACTGTCACAACAACACAACCACACAACCACACTGTCACAACAACACAACCACACAGTCACAACAACACAACCACACTGTCACAACAACACAACCACACAGTCACAACAACACAACCACACTGTCACAACAACACAACCACACAACCACACTGTCACAACAACACAACCACACAGTCACAACCACACTGCCACAACAACACAACCACACAGTCACAACAACACAACCACACAACCACACTGTCACAACAACACAACCACACAGTCACAACAACACAACCACACAGTCACAACAACACAACCACACTGTCACAACAACACAACCACACAACCACACTGTCACAACAACACAACCACACTGTCACAACAACACAACCACACAACCACACTGTCACAACACAACCACACTGTCACAACAACACAACCACACAGTCACAACAACACAACCACACAACCACACTGTCACAACAACACAACCACACTGTCACAACAACACAACCACACAGTCACAACAACACAACCACACAGTCACAACAACACAACCACACAACAACACAACCACACAACCACACAGTCACAACAACACAACCACACAACCACACTGTCACAACAACACAACCACACAGTCACAACACAACCACACAGTCACAACAACACAACCACACTGTCACAACAACACAACCACACTGTCACAACAACACAACCACACTGTCACAACAACACAACCACACAGTCACAACAACACAACCACACAGTCACAACACAACCACACAGTCACAACAACACAACCACACTGTCACAACAACACAACCACACAGTCACAACACAACCACACAGTCACAACAACACAACCACACTGTCACAACAACACAACCACACAACCACACTGTCACAACAACACAACCACACTGTCACAACAACACAACCACAGTCACAACAACACAACCACACAACCACACTGTCACAACAACACAACCACACTGTCACAACAACACAAACCACTGTCACAACAACACAACCACACAACCACACTGTCACAACAACACAACCACACTGTCACAACAACACAACCACAGTCACAACAACACAACCACACAACCACACAGTCACAACAACACAACCACACAACCACACTGTCACAACAACACAACCACACTGTCACAACAACACAACCACACAACCACACTGTCACAACAACACAACCACACAACCACACTGTCACAACAACACAACCACACTGTCACAACCACACAACCACACAACCACACAGTCACAACAACACAACCACACAACCACACTGTCACAACAACACAACCACAGTCACAACAACACAACCACACAACCACACAGTCACAACAACACAACCACACTGTCACAACAACACAACCACACTGTCACAACAACACAACCACACTGTCACAACCACACAACCACACTGTCACAACAACACAACCACACAACCACACTGTCACAACAACACAACCACACTGTCACAACCACACAACCACACAGTCACAACAACACAGTCACATCCACACAGTCACAACAACACAACCACACTGTCACAACAACACAACCACACAGTCACAACAACAACTACACAATCACAACCACACAGTCACAACAACACAACCACACAGTCACATCCACACAACCACACAGTCACAACAACACAACCACAACAACACAATCACACAGTCACAACAACACAACCACACTGTCACAACAACACAACCACACTGTCACAACAACACAACCACACAGTCACAACAACACAACCACACAGTCACAACAACACAACCACACAGTCACAACAACACAACCACACTGTCACAACAACACAATCACACAGTCACAACAACACAACCACACAGTCACAACAACACAACCACACAGTCACAACAACACAACCACACAACCACACTGTCACAACAACACAGTCACATCCACACAACCACACTGTCACAACAACACAACCACACAGTCACAACAACAACAACACAATCACAACCACACAACCACACAGTCACAACAACACAACCACACAGTCACAACCACACAACCACACAGTCACAACAACACAACCACAACAACACAATCACACAGTCACAACAACACAGTAAAAACAACAACAACACAAAGTTCATATCTCAGTTTTAGAAATGTGTCAAAGTGTTTTTCCTCTGGTTTTAATCTTCATCATGTTTTGTTTTTCACTCATTTTGAAATAATTTTCCCAAAATAGGAAACTATTTGTTTAAATGGCACTAAATAGATCTGGCTTTTCAAAAATCTACTAATCTCTGAGGAGCACAGGGACTGGCCTCCTGCTGGGACTCTGAGGAGCACAGGGACTGGCCTCCTGCTGGGACTCTGAGGAGCA
>OZ035839.1:762984-769376 GCA_964034765.1 Knipowitschia caucasica
ATGAACCCATGATCAAAGGAGACAAACGAGGATGAACCCATGATCAAAGGAGACAAACGAGGATGAACCCATGATCAAAGGAGACAAACGAGGATGAACCCATGATCAAAGGAGACAAACGAGGATGAACCCATGATCAAAGGAGACAAACGAGGATGAACCCATGATCAAAGGAGACAAACGAGGATGAACCCATGATCAAAGGAGACAAACGAGGATGAACCCATGATCAAAGGAGACAAACGAGGATGAACCCATGATCAAAGGAGACAAACGAGGATGAACCCATGATCAAAGGAGACAAACGAGGATGAACCCATGATCAAAGGAGACAAACGAGGATGAACCCATGATCAAAGGAGACAAACGAGGATGAACCCATGATCAAAGGAGACAAACAGGATGAACCCATGATCAAAGGAGACAAACGAGGATGAACCCATGATCAAAGGAGACAAACGAGGATGAACCCATGATCAAAGGAGACAAACGAGGATGAACCCATGATCAAAGGAGACAAACGAGGATGAACCCATGATCAAAGGAGACAAACGAGGATGAACCCATGATCAAAGGAGACAAACGAGGATGAACCCATGATCAAAGGAGACAAACGAGGATGAACCCATGATCAAAGGAGACAAACGAGGATGAACCCATGATCAAAGGAGACAAACGAGGATGAACCCATGATCAAAGGAGACAAACGAGGATGAACCCATGATCAAAGGAGACAAACGAGGATGAACCCATGATCAAAGGAGACAAACGAGGATGAACCCATGATCAAAGGAGACAAACGAGGATGAACCCATGATCAAAGGAGACAAACGAGGATGAACCCATGATCAAAGGAGACAAACGAGGATGAACCCATGATCAAAGGAGACAAACGAGGATGAACCCATGATCAAAGGAGACAAACGAGGATGAACCCATGATCAAAGGAGACAAACGAGGATGAACCCATGATCAAAGGAGACAAACGAGGATGAACCCATGATCAAAGGAGACAAACGAGGATGAACCCATGATCAAAGGAGACAAACGAGGATGAACCCATGATCAAAGGAGACAAACGAGGATGAACCCATGATCAAAGGAGACAAACGAGGATGAACCCATGATCAAAGGAGACAAACGAGGATGAACCCATGATCAAAGGAGACAAACGAGGATGAACCCATGATCAAAGGAGACAAACGAGGATGAACCCATGATCAAAGGAGACAAACGAGGATGAACCCATGATCAAAGGAGACAAACGAGGATGAACCCATGATCAAAGGAGACAAACGAGGATGAACCCATGATCAAAGGAGACAAACGAGGATGAACCCATGATCAAAGGAGACAAACGAGGATGAACCCATGATCAAAGGAGACAAACAGGATGAACCCATGATCAAAGGAGACAAACGAGGATGAACCCATGATCAAAGGAGACAAACGAGGATGAACCCATGATCAAAGGAGACAAACGAGGATGAACCCATGATCAAAGGAGACAAACGAGGATGAACCCATGATCAAAGGAGACAAACGAGGATGAACCCATGATCAAAGGAGACAAACGAGGATGAACCCATGATCAAAGGAGACAAACGAGGATGAACCCATGATCAAAGGAGACAAACGAGGATGAACCCATGATCAAAGGAGACAAACGAGGATGAACCCATGATCAAAGGAGACAAACGAGGATGAACCCATGATCAAAGGAGACAAACGAGGATGAACCCATGATCAAAGGAGACAAACGAGGATGAACCCATGATCAAAGGAGACAAACGAGGATGAACCCATGATCAAAGGAGACAAACGAGGATGAACCCATGATCAAAGGAGACAAACGAGGATGAACCCATGATCAAAGGAGACAAAACGAGGATGAACCCATGATCAAAGGAGACAAACGAGGATGAACCCATGATCAAAGGAGACAAACGAGGATGAACCCATGATCAAAGGAGACAAACGAGGATGAACCCATGATCAAAGGAGACAAACGAGGATGAACCCATGATCAAAGGAGACAAACGAGGATGAACCCATGATCAAAGGAGACAAACGAGGATGAACCCATGATCAAAGGAGACAAACGAGGATGAACCCATGATCAAAGGAGACAAACGAGGATGAACCCATGATCAAAGGAGACAAACGAGGATGAACCCATGATCAAAGGAGACAAACGAGGATGAACCCATGATCAAAGGAGACAAACGAGGATGAACCCATGATCAAAGGAGACAAACGAGGATGAACCCATGATCAAAGGAGACAAACGAGGATGAACCCATGATCAAAGGAGACAAACGAGGATGAACCCATGATCAAAGGAGACAAACGAGGATGAACCCATGATCAAAGGAGACAAACGAGGATGAACCCATGATCAAAGGAGACAAACGAGGATGAACCCATGATCAAAGGAGACAAACGAGGATGAACCCATGATCAAAGGAGACAAACGAGGATGAACCCATGATCAAAGGAGACAAACGAGGATGAACCCATGATCAAAGGAGACAAACGAGGATGAACCCATGATCAAAGGAGACAAACGAGGATGAACCCATGATCAAAGGAGACAAACGAGGATGAACCCATGATCAAAGGAGACAAACGAGGATGAACCCATGATCAAAGGAGACAAACGAGGATGAACCCATGATCAAAGGAGACAAACGAGGATGAACCCATGATCAAAGGAGACAAACGAGGATGAACCCATGATCAAAGGAGACAAACGAGGATGAACCCATGATCAAAGGAGACAAACGAGGATGAACCCATGATCAAAGGAGACAAACGAGGATGAACCCATGATCAAAGGAGACAAACGAGGATGAACCCATGATCAAAGGAGACAAACGAGGATGAACCCATGATCAAAGGAGACAAACGAGGATGAACCCATGATCAAAGGAGACAAACGAGGATGAACCCATGATCAAAGGAGACAAACGAGGATGAACCCATGATCAAAGGAGACAAACGAGGATGAACCCATGATCAAAGGAGACAAACGAGGATGAACCCATGATCAAAGGAGACAAACGAGGATGAACCCATGATCAAAGGAGACAAACGAGGATGAACCCATGATCAAAGGAGACAAACGAGGATGAACCCATGATCAAAGGAGACAAACGAGGATGAACCCATGATCAAAGGAGACAAACGAGGATGAACCCATGATCAAAGGAGACAAACGAGGATGAACCCATGATCAAAGGAGACAAACGAGGATGAACCCATGATCAAAGGAGACAAACGAGGATGAACCCATGATCAAAGGAGACAAACGAGGATGAACCCATGATCAAAGGAGACAAACGAGGATGAACCCATGATCAAAGGAGACAAACGAGGATGAACCCATGATCAAAGGAGACAAACGAGGATGAACCCATGATCAAAGGAGACAAACGAGGATGAACCCATGATCAAAGGAGACAAACGAGGATGAACCCATGATCAAAGGAGACAAACGAGGATGAACCCATGATCAAAGGAGACAAACGAGGATGAACCCATGATCAAAGGAGACAAACGAGGATGAACCCATGATCAAAGGAGACAAACGAGGATGAACCCATGATCAAAGGAGACAAACGAGGATGAACCCATGATCAAAGGAGACAAACGAGGATGAACCCATGATCAAAGGAGACAAACGAGGATGAACCCATGATCAAAGGAGACAAACGAGGATGAACCCATGATCAAAGGAGACAAACGAGGATGAACCCATGATCAAAGGAGACAAACGAGGATGAACCCATGATCAAAGGAGACAAACGAGGATGAACCCATGATCAAAGGAGACAAACGAGGATGAACCCATGATCAAAGGAGACAAACGGGGATGAACCCATGATCAAAGGAGACAAACGAGGATGAACCCATGATCAAAGGAGACAAACGAGGATGAACCCATGATCAAAGGAGACAAACGAGGATGAACCCATGATCAAAGGAGACAAACGAGGATGAACCCATGATCAAAGGAGACAAACGAGGATGAACCCATGATCAAAGGAGACAAACGAGGATGAACCCATGATCAAAGGAGACAAACGAGGATGAACCCATGATCAAAGGAGACAAACGAGGATGAACCCATGATCAAAGGAGACAAACGAGGATGAACCCATGATCAAAGGAGACAAACGAGGATGAACCCATGATCAAAGGAGACAAACGAGGATGAACCCATGATCAAAGGAGACAAACGAGGATGAACCCATGATCAAAGGAGACAAACGAGGATGAACCCATGATCAAAGGAGACAAACGAGGATGAACCCATGATCAAAGGAGACAAACGAGGATGAACCCATGATCAAAGGAGACAAACGAGGATGAACCCATGATCAAAGGAGACAAACGAGGATGAACCCATGATCAAAGGAGACAAACGAGGATGAACCCATGATCAAAGGAGACAAACGAGGATGAACCCATGATCAAAGGAGACAAACGAGGATGAACCCATGATCAAAGGAGACAAACGAGGATGAACCCATGATCAAAGGAGACAAACGAGGATGAACCCATGATCAAAGGAGACAAACGAGGATGAACCCATGATCAAAGGAGACAAACGAGGATGAACCCATGATCAAAGGAGACAAACGAGGATGAACCCATGATCAAAGGAGACAAACGAGGATGAACCCATGATCAAAGGAGACAAACGAGGATGAACCCATGATCAAAGGAGACAAACGAGGATGAACCCATGATCAAAGGAGACAAACGAGGATGAACCCATGATCAAAGGAGACAAACGAGGATGAACCCATGATCAAAGGAGACAAACGAGGATGAACCCATGATCAAAGGAGACAAACGAGGATGAACCCATGATCAAAGGAGACAAACGAGGATGAACCCATGATCAAAGGAGACAAACGAGGATGAACCCATGATCAAAGGAGACAAACGAGGATGAACCCATGATCAAAGGAGACAAACGAGGATGAACCCATGATCAAAGGAGACAAACGAGGATGAACCCATGATCAAAGGAGACAAACGAGGATGAACCCATGATCAAAGGAGACAAACGAGGATGAACCCATGATCAAAGGAGACAAACGAGGATGAACCCATGATCAAAGGAGACAAACGAGGATGAACCCATGATCAAAGGAGACAAACGAGGATGAACCCATGATCAAAGGAGACAAACGAGGATGAACCCATGATCAAAGGAGACAAACGAGGATGAACCCATGATCAAAGGAGACAAACGAGGATGAACCCATGATCAAAGGAGACAAACGAGGATGAACCCATGATCAAAGGAGACAAACGAGGATGAACCCATGATCAAAGGAGACAAACGAGAGGATGAACCCATGATCAAAGGAGACAAACGAGGATGAACCCATGATCAAAGGAGACAAACGAGGATGAACCCATGATCAAAGGAGACAAACGAGGATGAACCCATGATCAAAGGAGACAAACGAGGATGAACCCATGATCAAAGGAGACAAACGAGGATGAACCCATGATCAAAGGAGACAAACGAGGATGAACCCATGATCAAAGGAGACAAACGAGGATGAACCCATGATCAAAGGAGACAAACGAGGATGAACCCATGATCAAAGGAGACAAACGAGGATGAACCCATGATCAAAGGAGACAAACGAGGATGAACCCATGATCAAAGGAGACAAACGAGGATGAACCCATGATCAAAGGAGACAAACGAGGATGAACCCATGATCAAAGGAGACAAACGAGGATGAACCCATGATCAAAGGAGACAAACGAGGATGAACCCATGATCAAAGGAGACAAACGAGGATGAACCCATGATCAAAGGAGACAAACGAGGATGAACCCAACGAGGATGAACCCCCAAAGGAGCCAAACGAGGATGAACCCATGATCAAAGGAGACAAACGAGGATGAACCCATGATCAAAGGAGACAAACGAGGATGAACCCATGATCAAAGGAGACAAACGAGGATGAACCCATGATCAAAGGAGACAAACGAGGATGAACCCATGATCAAAGGAACAAACCATGATCAAAGGAGACAAACGAGGATGAACCCATCAAAGGAGACAAACGAGGATGAACCCATGATCAAAGGAGACAAACGAGGATGAACCCATGATCAAAGGAGACAAACGAGGATGAACCCATGATCAAAAGAGACAAACGAGGATGAACATGATCAAAGAGACAAACGAGGATGAACCCATGATCAAGGAGACCCAAACGAGACAAACGAGGGATGAACCCATGATCAAAGGAGACAAACGAGGATGAACCCATGATCGAACCCATGATCAAAGGAGACAAACGAGGATGAACCCATGATCAAAGGAGACAAACGGAGGATGAACCCATGATCAAAGG
>OZ035839.1:769386-779386 GCA_964034765.1 Knipowitschia caucasica
TCCGTCTTTCGTTTCGTCGCGCCCTCCTCTACTCTTCTGTGTAGTTATCGGTTTGGTTTGTCGTGGATGGTCGCGCCCCCTCCTGCTTTCTCTCCATTCAGCCCTGCTCCCTCAATCTGGATTCTCAGGATGGGGTGTTCCCTCCTCTTTGTCTCCTTGTTTCCCTCCCACCCCCCCTCTCCCTTTTCAGTTCTCATGCGGGTTTGGTCTTTCCTTTTTCTTCTTTCACACTTTTTATGCACTTCTCTCCTCTCTCTATATGGTAGTTCCTCCTCTCCTCACCCCTCCCCCCCTCCTCCTCTTCACCCCACTTTCTCCACACTCTCTTCTCCCTCTCTGCTCATGCGTGCCTGGTACTGCTGGTGGGGTCTCTCTCTCTCTGCCTCTCCTTCCTTCTCCCTCCCCCTCTCTCTAGGCTGGCATTTCAAAGACACTGTATGGGTGGGGGGGGGTCGGGGCGGGGGGGGGGGTGTTCGGGGTGGGAGGGTATGGGGGTGGGGGGGGGTCGGGGGCAGAGAGGCGGATGGGATCCTCCCCCCCCGTCCCCCCTTCCCCCTCCGGTGTGGGTTGTGGTTGTGCTTCTCGCCCACTCGCCCCCCCCTGCTCTCCCTCACTCTGGGTCCTGATCTAAGGCCTGCGCCCCCCCCTAACAAAATAGTGCAGACGCAACCTTCCTCTGCGACCGGCCACCTGCGCGCCACCCCGGCCCCCCGCTCTCCCTCCATCCGCTCTGGGGGTGGCGGCATGTATCCTGTCGTCGCGCGGCTGGTCTGCTCTATTTTCCTCTCCCCTCCTCCCTCTCTTTCTTGTCTCCTCTGGAGCCCTCTTCTCCCCCCTCTCCCCCTCCTCCCTCCCGCTATCCTGCCCCCCCCCCCCGCCGCCTCCGACCCGAATCCCTACCCTCTAGACGCGGCGCTCCCGCCCCCCCTCTCCCTGCCCTCCCCTCCCCCCCTCTGCCTCTCTGCTCCCGCTTCCCTGCCCTCTTCCCTCTCCCCCTTCCTCTTCCGGCCTGCTCTTGGGGTCTTGGTCTGGGTTGTGCGGGGGAGTGGGGGTGGGGGTCTTCCCTCCGCCCCTCTCCCCACCTCTCCCCTCCCTCTCCCCCCCTCCCCCTCCTCTGACTGGGGGGCCCTCCTCCCCTGGTTTATATTCACGGCTCTCCTCTTGGTCTTCTCCTCCTCTCTCTCTCTCCCTGGGGGTAGGGGCCCCTATCTCTCTCTCTCTCCGTCTCGCTCTCTGGTCTCTCTTGGTCTCTCTGGGTTGTTTTCTCCTCTCTCTCTGGTCTCGCTCTGGTCTCTCTCGCTCCTCTCTCTCTCTGGTCTCTCTCTTCTCCTCTCTCTCTGGTCTCTCTCTCTCTCTCCCTCTCTCTGGTCTCTCTCTCTTCCTCTCTCTCTGGTCTCTCTTCTCTCTCTCCTCTCCTCTCTCTCCTCTCTCTCTCTCTCTCTCTGGTCTCGCTCTGGTCTCTCTCTCTCTCTCTCTCTTGGTCTCTCTCTCTCTCCTCTCTCTCTGGTCTCTCTCTCTCTCTCCTCTCTCTCTGGTCTCTCTCTCTGTCCTCTCGCTCTCCTCTCTCTCTGGTCTCTCTCTCTGGTCTCGCTCTGGTCTCTCTCTGTCTCTCCTCTCTCTCTGGTCTCTCCTCTCTCTCTGGTCTCTCTCTTGGTCTCGCTCTGGTCTCTCTCTTCTCTCTCTTGGTCTCTCTTTCTCTCTCCTCTCTCTCTCTGGTCTCTCTCTCTCTCCTCTCTCTCTCCTCTCTCTCTGTCCTCTCTCTCTCTCCTCTCTCTGTCCTCTCTCTCTCTCCTCTCTCTCTGGTCCTCTCTCTCTCTCCTCTCTCTCTGGTCTCTCTCTCTCCTCTCTCTCTGGTCTCTCTCTCTCTCCTCTCTCTCTCCTCTCTCTCTGTCCTCTCTCTCTCTTCCTCTCTCTGTCCTCTCTCTCTCTCATCTCTCTGGTCTCTCTCTCTCTGGTCTCTCTCTCTGGTCTCTCTCTCTCCTCTCTCTCTCCTCTCTCTCTGGTCTCTCTCTCTCTCCTCTCTCTCTCCTCTCTCTCTCCTCTCTCTCTGGTCTCTCTCTCTCTCTGGTCTCTCTCTGGTCTCTCTCTCTCTGGTCTCTCTCTCTGGTCTCTCTCTCTCCTCTCTCTCTCCTCTCTCTCTGGTCTCTCTCTCTCTCTCCTCTCTCTCTCCTCTCTCTCTGTCCTCTCTCTCTCTCCTCTCTCTGTCCTCTCTCTCTCTCCTCTCTCTGGTCTCTCTCTCTCTGGTCTCTCTCTCTGGTCTCTCTCTCTCCTCTCTCTCTCCTCTCTCTCTGTCCTCTCTATCTCTCCTCTCTCTGTCCTCTCTCTCTCTCCTCTCTCTGGTCTCTCTCTCTCTGGTTCTCTCTCTGGTTCTCTCTCTCTTCCTCTCTCTCTCCTCTCTCTCTGGTCTCTCCTCTCTCTCTCCTCTCTCTCTTGGTCTCTCTCTCTCTTCTCCTCTCTCTGGTCTCTCTCTCTCTGGTCTCTCTCTCTCTCCTCTCTTCTTTCTGACAACAGCTCTAATCACATACAAACTTCCCTGTGCTCTATCTGCACTGTTCACATAAACATCTCCAGTTGTTTATGTGAATGACGCCTTCCTAGTTATTTGGTGCATGCTTTGGGTGCTTGGGGAAACTGGAGCGCCCGGAGGAAACCCACCCAGAGAAACACAGAGCCTGAACCCACGCTTATGCAGGTAAATCAAAACATCAGTCATTTCTCAAAGTGAAACTGTTATTTTTTGAGATATCAGAAACTCGATGTGTTGAAAAAGTACAATATTTTATGTTTTAAGTGAAATCACATCAAAGACAAAAAGAATGTCATTGTAAGAAACCTTTTAAAACATATTTATTGGTCAAAAATATTCTGAATACATTTTATTTAGTATTTTGGAAACAGGCTCAAAAAACTGTAAAACCAACGTTATATCCGTCCAGAAGCACCTCCTTTAAAGCAGCACAAGAATCATCATAATAAAAATAGTTTTAAATGATTTAGAATAATTAAAACTCTTCCATCCTCTCTACATAAAACATCATAAACAGATTATAAACAGATTATAATCTCGGTAGGTCCCACCTCCATCTTCCAGCGACTGAGCCACTCCTCCTTCTGTCTGCGGCTGACGTAGTCCGGGTCTCCAGCCTGATACGGGACTCTGGGGGTGGTCCTCCTCCGCAGCCTCCCACTCTGCTCCTCTGTCTGCTCCTGGTACACAGAGGTCAGAGGTCACAGAGGAATCATGCAGAGGGACCAGTGTAGAGACGCTGCTCCTCACCTCTGTGGAAGAGTCCTGCTCTTCTAGATCATCTGAAAACAACAGAGCGTTAATGAGACTGACTCTGTGGCCATGTTGGACCCTCAGACACCATTGATTAATACTGTTTCATCTACATATCTCCACCTGAGCTGTCACCATAGCAACAGATAACTATCCATTTGTAAAAAGTTACTTTTGAAGATCTAGAATGAAGCAGGACGTTAAGTTTCTGAAAATGTAGGAAAACATAACAACAGTTGCTAAAGAGATTTTTATATATTTATATATATATGTATTTATATATTAGTGATGAGTGAGTTTGGACCATTAACCACACATGGTTTAATAGGTCTAGGTCACTGTGTCCCGCTGATAAAACACTTCCTCTGATCTAAATCCACTTCAGTCTCCTGGAAACATTATATATAATATAAAACATTTAACCTTAGTCAGTTAGTTATATACATTATATATAATATAAAAAATTTAACCTTAGTCAGTTAGTTATATACATTATATATAATATAAAACATTTAACCTTAGTCAGTTAGTTATATACATTATATATAATATAAAAAATTTAACCTTAGTCAGTTAGTTATATACATTATATATAATATAAAACATTTAACCTTAGTCAGTTAGTTATATACATTATATATAATATAAAACATTTAACCTTAGTCAGTTAGTTATATACATTATATATAATATAAAACATTTAACCTTAGTCAGTTAGTTATATACATTATATATAATATAAAACATTTAACCTTAGTCAGTTAGTTATATACATTATATATAATATAAAACATTTAACCTTAGTCAGTTAGTTATATACATTATATATAATATAAAACATTTAACCTTAGTCAGTTAGTTATATACATTATATATAATATAAAACATTTAACCTTAGTCAGTTAGTTATATACATTATATATAACAGACTCACACAGTCTGGTCAGACCCCCACCTTTACTCCTTCCCGTGGGCTCCACCCTCCGTCGTGGTTTTTTGTCGGGGAAGGGGGGGGGCTCTTCAGGTGGAGTGGGGGGAGCGTTTGCACAGGGGTCCAACGTCGTCATTTCCTAAGAAACAGAAAAAAAGCGTCTAACTCTCTGTCTGGCTCCACACATGTGCGTAATACACACAGTAGCAAAGAGCTACGTACAGTTATTAGCTTGTTATTAGCTTGTTATTAGCTTGTTATTAGCTTGTTATTAGCTTGTTATTAGCTTGTTATTAGCTTGTTATTAGCTTGTTATTAGCTTGTTAGTGGGACGCAGAGAGAGCGGCAATGGGTCCAGAGGGTCTGCACACAATCACAGCAGCAAACACCCCCAACCACACAACACTAACACACTAACACACTAACACACACTAACACACACTGACACACACTGACACACACTAACACACACTAACACACACTAACACACACTGACACACACTAACACACACTGACACACACTAACACACACTAACACACACTAACACACACTGACACACACTGACACACACTGACACACACTGACACACACTAACACACACTAACACACACTGACACACACTGACACACACTAACACACACTAACACACACTGACACACACTAACACACACTGACACACACTAACACACACTAACACACACTAACACACACTAACACACACTGACACACACTAACACACACTAACACACACTAACACACACTGACACACACTAACACACACTGACACACACTAACACACACTAACACACACTGACACACACTGACACACACTAACACACACTAACACACACTAACACACACTGACACACACTAACACACACTGACACACACTAACACACACTAACACACACTAACACACACTAACACACACTGACACACACTGACACACACTGACACACACTGACACACACCTGCTGTTGCCTGGCCTGCCAGACACTCCTCCTTTCTGTTCAAAAGAAGAACCGTCTGGACACCTCATCGGTCCAATCACGCACCGAGAGGCGGGACTTCCTTTCACCTTTGAGTTGCTAATAACTCCTCGTATCTTTAAGTTTTTGTTACAAAATCGACAGCAGTCGTTTACATTTGCACTAGCTGACATGCCGCCATCCCTTGTTTTGTGTTTACTGAAACGGCTTGGGTGCCGCTAGTTGCTGCGTCATATCCTGTGTGCATCTAATTGGTTGATGCAGTCTGTCAACCACGCCCACCGGGAATTCGCTGAGATCAAGCTCGTTCCCAGACTGTGGCCCTGTCCACACGAAGTCAAGCTCAGGCCTAAACGCAAAAATACTTTATCAATCCAGTGTATCGTCCATACGAGGCCGGCGTTTTGGGGGGGTGTAAACGAACATTTTTGAAAGTAGGTCCCAGAGTGGAAAGATTTCAAAACTCCGTATATGCCGCTCCGTGGTTACTGCCTCTCCGCAATGTATCTGAGACGCGTCATCGCCCCGCCTCTTGTTAAAGCAGCATGCGCCGCACTCAGAAAATAATGACAACAACAATGTAGCTTGTTGGTTTTGTAATCCAGTGCGACCCGAAGCAACAGTTCAACCTCATCGTCCGTCCATACTAATGTAGTACCAGCTCGCCCACTCGCCATGTTGTCTGTTTACAACATTCTGCACATGCCCAGTTCCCGTCACGGAAGTTTGGGCTTGATCCCGTCATTGCGTCACAGCGCCACCAACAGGTCTGGCATAGTTTCACAGCGTTTTCAGGCGTATTGACTACATTCATATGGATGCACACATTTACTGAGCTAACTCCGTGTTTACAGAAAAAGTTTCTGAAATTATAAGCGTTTTGTCTTCGTGTGGATATAGCCTTAATGTCTTTGAAAAAGCATATCGTTTGGCAGGCCAGGCAACACTAACACGCTAACACACACTAACACGCTAACACACACTAACACGCTAACACACTAACACGCTAACACACACTAACACGCTAACACACACTAACACGCTAACACACACTAACACGCTAACACACACTAACACGCTAACACACTAACACGCTAACACACACTAACACGCTAACACACACTAACACGCTAACACACACTAACACGCTAACACACACTAACACGCTAACACACACTAACACACACTAACACGCTAACACACACTAACACGCTAACACACACTAACACACACTAACACGCTAACACACACTAACACGCTAACACACACTAACACGCTAACACACACTAACACGCTAACACACTAACACGCTAACACACACTAACACGCTAACACACACTAACACGCTAACACACACTAACACACACTAACACGCTAACACACTAACACGCTAACACACACTAACACGCTAACACACACTAACACGCTAACACACACTAACACGCTAACACACACTAACACGCTAACACACACTAACACACTAACACACACTAACACGCTAACACACACTAACACACCAACACGCTAACACACACTAACACACACTAACACGCTAACACACACTAACACGCTAACACACACTAACACACTAACACGCTAACACACACTAACACACTAACACACCAACACACACTAACACACACTAACACGCTAACACACACTAACACGCTAACACACGCTAACACACACTAACACGCACTAACACACACTAACACGCTAACACACACTAACACACTAACACACACTAACACGCTAACACACACTAACACACACTAACACGCTAACACACGCTAACACACACTAACACGCACTAACACACACTAACACGCTAACACACACTAACACGCTAACACACACTAACACACTAACACGCTAACACACACTAACACACTAACACACCAACACACACTAACACACACTAACACGCTAACACACACTAACACGCTAACACACACTAACACACACTAACACACACTAACACAATAACACACACTAACACACTAACACGCTAACACACACTAACACACTAACACACCAACACACACTAACACACACTAACACGCTAACACACACTAACACGCTAACACACACTAACACACACTAACACACACTAACACAATAACACACACTAACACACTAACACGCTAACACACACTAACACGCTAACACACTAACACACACTAACACGCTAACACACACTAACACACTAACACACACTAACACACTAACACACACTAACACACACTAACACACACTAACACACACTAACACACTAACACACTAACACACACTAACACACACTAACACACACTAACACACACTAACACACACTAACACACTAACACACACTAACACACTAACACACACTAACACACACTAACACACTAACACACTAACACACACTAACACACTAACACACACTAACACACTAACACACACTAACACACTAACACACTAACACACACTAACACACACTAACACACTAACACACACTAACACACTAACACACACTAACACACACTAACACACTAACACACACTAACACACACTAACACACTAACACACACTAACACACTAACACACTAACACACTAACACACTAACACACTAACACACACTAACACACACTAACACACACTAACACACTAACACACACTAACACACTAACACACACTAACACACTAACACACTAACACACACTAACAGCGGAGAGTGCTAACAAGCTCACAAAGAAGTAATGAGCAGGTGAGCACGGCTGTAAAGCAGCGGAGAGACTTGAAAGTGCTGCATTATTAATGTCATTTACTGTGTTTTTTCCTGATTACTGTGTTTTATAGTGTTCTGTGTTTTATAGTGTTCTGTGTTTTATAGTGTTCTGTGTTTTATAGTGTTCTGTGTTTTATAGTGTTCTGTGTTTTATAGTGTTCTGTGTTTTATAGTGTTCTGTGTTTTATAGTGTTCTGTGTTTTATAGTGTTCTGTGTTTTATAGTGTTCTGTGTTTTATAGTGTTCTGTGTTTTATAGTGTTCTGTGTTTTATAGTGTTCTGTGTTTTATAGTGTTCTGTGTTTTATAGTGTTCTGTGTTTTATAGTGTTCTGTGTTTTATAGTGTTCTGTGTTTTATAGTGTTCTGTGTTTTATAGTGTTCTGTGTTTTATAGTGTTCTGTGTTTTATAGTGTTCTGTGCAACTGTCTCCCTGTTTTGTTTCCAACTTTGTACTTGTCATATGTTTTTCTTTTCTCTACTGTATCTCGTTTTCTAGGGACGAGTGCCGGGAATTACCTTTGGCTATAGGCCCCTGGATGCACCAGACTGTAGGCCCCTGGATGCACCAGACTGTAGGCCCCTGGATGCACCAGACTGTAGGCCCCTGGATGCACCAGACTGTAGGCCCCTGGATGCACCAGACTGTAGGCCCCTGGATGCACCAGACTGTAGGCCCCTGGATGCACCAGACTGTAGGCCCCTGGATGCACCAGACTGTAGGCCCCTGGATGCACCAGACTGTAGGCCCCTGGATGCACCAGACTGTAGGCCCCTGGATGCACCAGACTGTAGGCCCCTGGATGCACCAGACTGTAGGCCCCTGGATGCACCAGACTGTAGGCCCCTGGATGCACCAGACTGTAGGCCCCTGGATGCACCAGACTGTAGGCCCCTGGATGCACCAGACTGTAGGCCCCTGGATGCACCAGACTGTGTGACAGATTGTCTATGATTTTGGTATCTGTCCCTCCTCAAATAAACCAAATAATAATTAAAAGCAACTTTGCCATAGCTCTCAAACTTGAAATCCATGAAACTTTCTCTTTTAATACGGTTTAGTTCTATTACTAGTTTTTCACTTTTTTAGATCAGATTTTCAGACAGAAAAGTAAAAAAGATTGGACCACCCTGACCAGCCAATCAGCTCTCAGTATGGAAAAGATAAAGACAGCATCTATACTCAGTAACCATACTACAGCACCTACTGCAGTGCAACTGGATCATTCTACCCTGGTCATTTTCTGGGTCAGTTTCAGAAAAAGGAAAAGATTCTATAGAAGTTAAGCTACAAAGTTAGCAGAAATGTTGTCATGTGAGAAAACATAAATATCAAAACAGGTGCAAACATCAAGAACCGTGACATGTATAGTATATAGCAGTAGCCGTTAAAAAGATTAAAAATATGATTATGAAACGTGCTACCAAATAAAGCATTAGCAAATGAAATGCAGCTAAATATTTCAGAAAAGCAAAAACAATATTAGCTCATTAGCTTCCATACAGTATCCTTCTGTGCATTAATTAGCATCTTTGATTAGCTCAAAAGCTCAAGCTGCATTCAGCCATATCTGAAGTTAAACATGTGACTTATATATATCTTTAGGTTTAGAGCTCTACTTACACATTCAGCAGAACCTGGGTTTGCGGTCATCTTTTGGGCCAAATGTAAATGCCATACCAGTGTCAGACCAGTGTCAGACTGGTTTGGTCCGACTTCTGGTAAAATGTCTGAAATAGTCTCAGGTTTTTGCTCTGTTTTTGCTCTGTTTTTGCTCTGTGTGCAGCGGACTTCAAAGAGGAAGACTCAGAAGAGGAAGTGAGCGGTGAGTGTGTGAGTGTGTGTGTGCGTGTGCGTGAGTGTGAGTGTGTGAGCGGTGAGCGGTGAGTGTGAGTGTGAGTGTGAGTGTGAGTCTGTGTGTGTGTGTGTGTGAGTGTGAGTGTGAGTCTGTGTGTGTGAGTGTGTGTGTGCGTGTGCGTGAGTGTGAGTGTGTGAGCGGTGAGCGGTGAGTGTGAGTGTGAGTGTGAGTGTGAGT
>OZ035839.1:781886-824386 GCA_964034765.1 Knipowitschia caucasica
GGACTGTAAACTCTCACTGCTGTAGCCACTTTTGTTGCACACCCTGAGTGATCCTGTTTACGCCATATTCAACATGTACATTTCTCTGTTGAGAGATCTTTATCCTATGTTAAAAGGAGCATTAGTGCGTTGGCGCGGCACAGACTTCCATGAGTGCAACTGAGTCTAAAGTAAACAGTCTTTACAGTCAAAGCCCCGGGGTGAGAGCAGAGTCTGCATTAGGCTCCGAGACCAGAGTCCAGGAACAGGCTTTGTGTGGGGCTCAGGGTGGAGCTGACACCAACCATAAAGGAGAGCCGGAGGGCCGGGGCGGAGGGGCGGAGGGCCGGAGGGGACGGGAGGGGAGGGGCGGAGGGCCGGAGGGCCGGAGGGCCGGAGGGGACGGGAGGGGAGGGGCGGAGGGGAGGGCCGGAGGGGACGGGAGGGGAGGGGCGGAGGGGAGGGGCGGAGGGGAGGGGCGGAGGGCCGGAGGGGACGGGAGGGGAGGGGCGGAGGGGAGGGGCGGAGGGGCGGAGGGCCGGAGGGGACGGGAGGGGAGGGGCGGAGGGGCGGAGGGCCGGGGCGGAGGGGCGGAGGGGAGGGGCGGAGGGGAGGGGGCGGAGGGGAGGGGCGGAGGGGCGGAGGGCCGGAGGGGACGGGAGGGGAGGGGCGGAGGGGAGGGGCGGAGGGGAGGGGCGGAGGGCCGGAGGGGACGGGAGGGGAGGGGCGGAGGGGAGGGGCGGAGGGCCGGAGGGGACGGGAGGGGAGGGGCGGAGGGGAGGGGCGGAGGGGAGGGGCGGAGGGCCGGAGGGGACGGGAGGGGAGGGGCGGAGGGGAGGGGCGGAGGGGACGGGAGGGGAGGGGCGGAGGGGAGGGGCGGAGGGGAGGGCGCCGCATGCTCTTTATACCACGCCAAAGAAAAGCCTATATAAATGACCCCAACCCACGGAAATGGAGACGCTTTTCTTGCTACAGAGTAAATTCTTTCATGACCTCGCTGTTGCTATAGTGTCAGCGGCTGTTTTTACTTTATTTATCTGATTGTAGTAATATTAAAGCTGGAGTACCTAAACTTGAAACTATATAACTATTATAATGCATGTCCCTAGTTCCTCACCCTCAAAACAGTCTGCATGTTGTGCTTCTGTCATAAGTTTAGACCAGCCTCACGCAGACTCCCAGAACTCTTTACTAGTATGGAAGAAAATAATTAGATTATATTTGATGATTATATTTTCATTGTACAATAGCAGTGGTTCTGAACTGGTGTGTCCTGGGATCTTTTTATAAATTCTATGTAGAACTCTTTTGCACATGCTCAGTAGATCGCTGAGCCTGATGTAGCCCGTTAGCGGCTAACGCTGGTTCTTTGTGATTCTAATAAATATAGAAAATTGCAAAAGCCAAAAATGTCTGTATAAGTCATTAAAGGAATAGTTCACCGTTTTTACATACTGACATATGTTCTTACCTTAGACTAGTTAATATGTACCTGTCTGGTCTTAGTCCGTGCGCTCTGTCATGCAAACGGAGCAAAAACGGGAGCACAACCGCAGCCTCCTCTGGTCACTGTGTAGCACCAAAAGGTAGCTCCCGCTAGAAGCTACCAAACTCTTCCAAGTGTTCCCTATTAAATGTATATAGTTACGTGACGTGTTACACTGCAAAGTATAGTAACACAGAAATGTAACTGTCGATTTTCTCAGCGGATAAAACGGGTACTATATTGTGAGGCGTAGTGAGCGCTACGTCCGCGCACTAACTTCTCTCCGGAGACTTCTCTCTCGCTCACTTCCGTCAATAGAAGCAGCGTGACTTGTAGTACACACAGTAGCAGCGAGAGAGAAGTCTCCGGAGAGAAGTTAGTGCGCGGACGTAGCGCACCTCAGATTACTACGCCTCACAATATAGTACCCGTTTTATCCGCTGAGAAAATCGACAGTTACATTTCTGTGTTACTATACTTTGCAGTGTAACACGTCACGTAACTATATACATTTAATAGGGAACACTTGGAAGAGTTTGGTAGCTTCTAGCGGGAGCTACCTTTTGGTGCTACACAGTGACCAGAGGAGGCTGCGTTTGTGCTCCCGTTTTTGCTCCGTTTGCATGACAGAGCGCACGGACTAAGACCAGACAGGTACATATTAACTAGTCTAAGGTAAGAACATATGTCAGTATGTAAAAACGGTGAACTATTCCTTTAAGAAAATGTGAAAGGCAGAAGAGGACTAAGATAAAACTAGAATACCGCCGTGGAAAACGCATTTTTTAAAGTTTTTAAGTAATTTCATTTGTGTTTGTTTGTATTTCCATGATTCCAGAGTCTGTGGAGCCCATTGGTTCCTAATCTCAGATTAGGAAGTATTGTCCAGTGCTTAACAAACAACTGTATTACTAAACACAGCACTGCATTATAGAATAACGTGCTCAGACCTGCAGCGCCACAGACACAGACACAGACACAGACACAGACACTGACACTGACACAGACACAGACACAGCCACAGACACAGACACAGACACAGCCACAGACACAGAAACAGACACAGCCACAGCCACAGCCACAGCCACAGACTCAGACACAGACACAGACACAGACTCAGACACAGACACAGCCACAGACACAGACACAGACACAGCCACAGACACAGAAACAGACACAGCCACAGCCACAGCCACAGACTCAGACTCAGACACAGACTCAGACACAGACACAGACACAGACACAGACACAGACACAGACTCAGACACAGACACAGACACAGAAACAGACACTGACAGAGCCACAGCCACAGCCAAAGACACAGACACAGACACAGACACAGACTCAGACTCAGACTCAGACACAGAAACAGACACTGACAGAGCCACAGCCACAGACAGACACAGACACAGACTCAGACACAGACACAGACACAGACTCAGACACAGAAACAGACACTGACAGAGCCACAGCCACAGACTCAGACTCAGACACAGACTCAGACACAGACACAGACACAGACACAGACACAGACACAGACACAGAAACGCACAGAGCCACAGCCACAGCCACAGACACAGCCACAGACACAGACACAGCCACAGACTCAGACACAGACACAGACACAGAAACAGACACTGACAGAGCCACAGCCACAGCCAAAGACACAGACACAGACACAGACACAGACTCAGACTCAGACTCAGACTCAGACACAGAAACAGACACTGACAGAGCCACAGCCACAGACAGACACAGACACCGACACAGACTCAGACACAGACACTGACGGAGCCACAGCCACAGCCACAGCCACAGACACAGACAGAGCCACAGCCACAGACACAGACACCGACACAGAAACAGACACTGATAGAGCCACAGCCACAGACACCGACACCGACACCGACACAGAAACTGACACTGACAGAGCCACAACCACAGACACCGACACCAACACCGACACCGACTCAGACACAGACACAGAAACAGAAACTGACAGAGCCACAGCCACAGACACAGACACTGACAGAGCCACAGCCACAGACACAGACACTGACAGAGCCACAGACACAGACACTGACAGAGCCACAGCCACAGACACAGACACCGCCACAGCCACAGACACAGATACTGACATGTTTTACTTCAGACGCTGTCACTGCCATGTGTCAGTGACAACACAACATTCTCATCCTGCAAATTGGACCAAAGTCATAAAGCTCCACAGTAATTACACAAAATGTACTTGAATTTTACTGTAAAAATAATGATAATAAAACCAAAAACCATGAGAATTTTGGTCAGAATAAGCGTGAGGTCCATACGGTGACAACCTTCGTCCAAAGCCACTGAAACTTAATAATTAGTGCATAAACTCACAGACAGAACTCGCTGGACTATAAGCCTCATGTTCTGTGACCTCTGAGGCCCAAAGAGCGATGTGGGCAATATATGTATATTCATATATTCATATTCATATATTAATATATGTTTATTAATATATTCATATATGTATATTCATATATATATTCATATATGTATATTCATATATGTATATTCATATATGTATATTCATATATGTATATTCATATATGTATATATGTATATTCATATATTCATAAGTATATTCGACATATTCATATATGTATATTAATGTATGTATATTAATTATTATTATTATTATTATTATTATATCCACAGGCCTCGTTGTACTGAGTATGTTGTCATTTTGAGCTAAAAGGTGTTGGAGCGAAACATAAATACTTCTGACATATAAATGATTACTGCGTTTACATAAATACTTCTGACATATAAATGATTACTGCGTTTACATAAATACTTCTGACATATAAATGATTACTGCGTTTACATAAATACTTCTGACATATAAATGATTACTGCGTTTACATAAATACTTCTGACATATAAATGATTACTGCGTTTACATAAATACTTCTGACATATAAATGATTACTGCGTTTACATAAATACTTCTGACATATAAATGATTACTGCGTTTACATAAATACTTCTGACATATAAATAATTACTGCGTTTACATAAATACTTCTGACATATAAATGATTACTGCGTTTACATAAATACTTCTGACATATAAATGATTACTGCGTTTACATAAATACTTCTGACATATAAATGATTACTGCGTTTACATAAATACTTCTGACATATAAATGATTACTGCGTTTACATAAATACTTCTGACATATAAATGATTACTGCGTTTACATAAATACTTCTGACATATAAATGATTACTGCGTTTACATAAATACTTCTGACATATAAATGATTACTGCGTTTACATAAATACTTCTGACATATAAATGATTACTGCGTTTACATAAATACTTCTGACATATAAATAATTACTGCGTTTACATAAATACTTCTGACATATAAATGATTACTGCGTTTACATAAATACTTCTGACATATAAATGATTACTGCGTTTACATAAATACTTCTGACATATAAATGATTACTGCGTTTACATAAATACTTCTGACATATAAATGATTACTGCGTTTACATAAATACTTCTGACATATAAATGATTACTGCGTTTACATAAATACTTCTGACATATAAATGATTACTGCGTTTACATAAATACTTCTGACATATAAATGATTACTGCGTTTACATAAATACTTCTGACATATAAATGATTACTGCGTTTACATAAATACTTCTGACATATAAATGATTACTGCGTTTACGTGAGTCACTGATCGGTGAAGATGGATTGGCTCATTCCATCTGTGCCAAAATGCCTCAGGGCGTTAGCAAGATTAAAGCTGAGTCGGTGATGAGCACTTCTTATTTTTCTGGAATAAATCTGCAGCAGCATCAGACAAAGCGTGGACCGTGATTGGACCATGATTACAGAACTCACAGGAAGCAGCTGTTTGCGTTTCCTGCCGGGACGTCCCACGCAGCGTTTACTGGGCGGGCTCGCCGGGGTCCCCTCCTCTGGGCTGTCGCGGTCCACCCCGGCCTCGCTCTGCCACAAAGGAGAGGTTACAGGACTCAGAGTTAGACACGGAGCAATCAAACTCTAACATCTACAAACTCTAACTTCTACAAACTCTAACTTCTACAAACTCTAACTTCTACAAACTCTAACATCTACAAACTCTAACTTCTACAAACTCTAACTTCTACAAACTCTAACTTCTACAAACTCTAACTTCTACAAACTCTAACATCTACAAACTAACTTCTACAAACTCTAACTTCTACAAACTCTAACTTCTACAAACTCTAACTTCTACAAACTCTAACTTCTACAAACTCTAACATCTACAAACTCTAACTTCTACAAACTCTAACTTCTACAAACTCTAACTTCTACAAACTCTAACATCTACAAACTCTAACTTCTACAAACTCTAACTTCTACAAACTCTAACATCTACAAACTCTAACTTCTACAAACTCTAACTTCTACAAACTCTAACTTCTACAAACTCTAACTTCTACAAACTCTAACTTCTACAAACTCTAACTTCTACAAACTCTAACATCTACAAACTCTAACTTCTACAAACTCTAACATCTACAAACTCTAACATCTACAAACTCTAACTTCTACAAACTCTAACTTCTACAAACTCTAACTTCTACAAACTCTAACTTCTACAAACTCTAACTTCTACAAACTCTAACTTCTACAAACTCTAACTTCTACAAACTCTAACTTCTACAAACTCTAACATCTACAAACTCTAACTTCTACAAACTCTAACATCTACAAACTCTAACATCTACAAACTCTAACATCTACAAACTCTAACTTCTACAAACTCTAACTTCTACAAACTCTAATATCTACAAACTCTAACTTCTACAAACTCTAACTTCTACAAACTCTAACTTCTACAAACTCTAACATCTACAAACTCTAACTTCTACAAACTCTAACTTCTACAAACTCTAACATCTACAAACTCTAACATCTACAAACTCTAACTTCTACAAACTCTAACTTCTACAAACTCTAACTTCTACAAACTCTAACTTCTACAAACTCTAACTTCTACAAACCCTAACTTCTACAAACTCTAACATCTACAAACTCTAACTTCTACAAACTCTAACTTCTTCCCAGCCTATGAGGACAGATAAGTGTAATATTGTTGATTATTGATGTTGTGCGATACTTGTCTCGTGTTGTGTTGCTCCTCATTCCTACAGTTCTGAAACTAATAAAGAAACTTCTTTTGTTGCCAGAATCTTCTGCCTGTGACACATGTCGGTCCTAAACGCTGATGACTGATGCAGTTCACCTGCTGGAGCTGAGCTAGAAACATATCAAACTCTATATAACTCTATATTTTTGTATCTGCTTTCATTTAAACAAATGTGTAGTGCTAGTTTTTGTTTGTGAATTGTGTTATACACTTTTCTAGAAATGTGTTATTATTATTATTATTATTATTATATATACATATAAAGGAAATAGTTACACGCATGATATACCATTATAAAAATAAATATATAGTGACTACAGATCTGTCCCTGTAGTCACTGATGTCTGGGTCTGTCCCTGTGATCACTGATGTCTGGGTCTGTCCCTGTAGTCACTGATGTCTGGGTCTGTCCCTGTAGTCACTGATGTCTGGGTCTGTCCCTGTGATCACTGATGTCTGGGTCTGTCCCTGTGATCACTGATGTCTGGGTCTGTCCCTGTGATCACTGATGTCTGGGTCTGTCCCTGTGATCACTGATGTCTGGGTCTGTCCCTGTGATCACTGATGTCTGGGTCTGTCCCTGTAGTCACTGATGTCTGGGTCTCTGTCCCTGTAGTCACTGATGTCTGGGTCTGTCCCTGTAGTCACTGATGTCTGGGTCTGTCCCTGTAGTCACTGATGTCTGGGTCTGTCCCTGTAGTCACTGATGTCTGGGTCTGTCCCTGTAGTCACTGATGTCCGGGTCTGTCCCTGTGATCACTGATGTCTGAGTCTGTCCCTGTGATCACTGATGTCTGGGTCTGTCCCTGTGATCACTGATGTCTGGGTCTGTCCCTGTAGTCACTGATGTCTGGGCATGTCCTTGTAGTCACTGATGTCTGGGTCTCTGTCCCTGTGATCACTGATGTCTGGGTCTGTCCCTGTGATCACTGATGTCTGGGTCTGTCCCTGTGATCACTGATGTCTGGGTCTGTCCCTGTAGTCACTGATGTCTGGGTCTGTCCCTGTAGTCACTGATGTCTGGGTCTGTCCCTGTAGTCACTGATGTCTGGGTCTGTCCCTGTGATCCCTGATGTCTGGGTCTGTCCCTGTGATCCCTGATGTCTGGGTCTGTCCCTGTGATCACTGATGTCTGGGTCTGTCCCTGTGATCACTGATGTCTGGGTCTCTGTCCCTGTAGTCACTGATGTCTGGGTCTGTCCCTGTAGTCACTGATGTCTGGGTCTGTCCCTGTGATCACTGATGTCTGGGTCTGTCCCTGTGATCACTGATGTCTGGGTCTGTCCCTGTGATCACTGATGTCTGGGTCTGTCCCTGTGATCACTGATGTCTGGGTCTGTCCCTGTGATCACTGATGTCTGGGCCTGTCCCTGTGATCACTAATGGCTGGGTCTGTCCCTGTAGTCACTGATGTCTGGGTCTGTCCCTGTAGTCACTGATGTCTGGGCCTGTCCCTGTAGTCACTGATGTCTGGGTCTGTCCCTGTGATCACTGATGTCTGGGTCTGTCCCTGTGATCACTGATGTCTGGGTCTCTGTCCCTGTAGTCACTGATGTCTGGGTCTGTCCCTGTAGTCACTGATGTCTGGGTCTGTCCCTGTGATCACTGATGTCTGGGTCTGTCCCTGTGATCACTGATGTCTGGGTCTGTCCCTGTAGTCACTGATGTCCGGGTCTGTCCCTGTGATCACTGATGTTGTAGTCACTGATGTCTGGGTCTGTCCCTGTAGTCACTGATGTCTGGGTCTGTCCCTGTGATCACTAATGTCTGGGTCTGTCCCTGTGATCACTGATGTCTGGGTCTGTCCCTGTAGTCACTGATGTCTGGGTCTGTCCCTGTAGCCACTGATGTCTGGGTCTGTCCCTGTAGTCACTGATGTCTGGGTCTGTCCCTGTGATCACTGATGTCTGGGTCTGTCCCTGTGATCACTGATGTCTGGGTCTGTCCCTGTAGTCACTGATGTCCGGGTCTGTCCCTGTGATCACTGATGTTGTAGTCACTGATGTCTGGGTCTGTCCCTGTAGTCACTGATGTCTGGGTCTGTCCCTGTGATCACTAATGTCTGGGTCTGTCCCTGTGATCACTGATGTCTGGGTCTGTCCCTGTAGTCACTGATGTCTGGGTCTGTCCCTGTAGCCACTGATGTCTGGGTCTGTCCCTGTAGTCACTGATGTCTGGGTCTGTCCCTGTGATCACTGATGTCTGGGTCTGTCCCTGTAGTCACTGATGTCTGGGTCTGTCCCTGTAGTCACTGATGTCTGGGTCTGTCCCTGTGATCACTAATGTCTGGGTCTGTCCCTGTGATCACTGATGTCTGGGTCTGTCCCTGTGATCACTGATGTCTGGGTCTGTCCCTGTGATCACTGATGTCTGGGTCTCTGTCCCTGTAGTCACTGATGTCTGGGTCTGTCCCTGTAGTCACTGATGTCTGGGTCTGTCCCTGTGATCACTGATGTCTGGGTCTGTCCCTGTGATCACTGATGTCTGGGTCTGTCCCTGTGATCACTGATGTCTGGGTCTGTCCCTGTGATCACTGATGTCTGGGTCTGTCCCTGTGATCACTGATGTCTGGGTCTGTCCCTGTGATCACTAATGGCTGGGTCTGTCCCTGTAGTCACTGATGTCTGGGCCTGTCCCTGTAGTCACTGATGTCTGGGTCTGTCCCTGTGATCACTGATGTCTGGGTCTGTCCCTGTAGTCACTGATGTCTGGGTCTGTCCCTGTAGTCACTGATGTCTGGGTCTGTCCCTGTAGTCACTGATGTCTGGGTCTGTCCCTGTGATCACTGATGTCTGGGTCTGTCCCTGTGATCACTGATGTCTGGGTCTGTCCCTGTGATCACTGATGTCTGGGTCTGTCCCTGTGATCACTGATGTCTGGGTCTGTCCCTGTGATCACTGATGTCCGGGTCTGTCCCTGTGATCACTGATGTCTGGGTCTGTCCCTGTGATCACTGATGTCTGGGTCTGTCCCTGTGATCACTGATGTCTGGGTCTGTCCCTGTGATCACTGATGTCTGGGTCTGTCCCTGTGATCACTGATGTCTGGGTCTGTCCCTGTAGTCACTGATGTCTGGGTCTGTCCCTGTGATCACTGATGTCTGGGTCTGTCCCTGTGATCACTGATGTCTGGGTCTGTCCCTGTGATCACTGATGTCTGGGTCTGTCCCTGTGATCACTGATGTCTGGGTCTGTCCCTGTGTCACTGATGTCTGGGTCTGTCCTGTATCACTGATGTCTGGGTCTGTCCCTGTGATCACTGATGTCTGGGTCTGTCCCTGTGTCACTGATGTCTGGGTCTGTCCCTGTGATCACTGATGTCTGGGTCTGTCCCTGTAGTCACTGATGTCTGGGTCTGTCCCTGTGATCACTGATGTCTGGGTCTGTCCCTGTAGTCACTGATGTCTGGGTCTGTCCCTGTGATCACTGATGTCTGGGTCTGTCCCTGTGATCACTGATGTCTGGGTCTGTCCCTGTGATCACTAATGTCTGGGTCTGTCCCTGTGATCACTGATGCTGCTAACACTTAAAGGTTTTAGCAAAGTCCCGCCTTCTCCATTATTTGAACTAATCTCCCTGGTCTGATTGGACAAGGACATATCAGCAGAATGATTGACAGCTGGGAGGACCTATAGTCTTGATGATCCACCTGAAGTAGAGAATCCTCCTGTACCTTTATTCTATCAGAAGTGTCTGTCAGTGAGACTTTTTGGGGCTTGGGGCCGGCTCAAAGAGAGGTCTGGATGAGAGCTTCCTGTTGTTGTGGCTCCATCGACTCTGAGCTATTTTGGTCTGGGGTTTATTTCAGGACACGGCTGTTGCTAAGAGACCAGACTGTCCTCTTTATGTGTGCTACATCCTCCATGATGAACTCCCCCTCTGGTCCCTCTCTGGTCTCTCTCCGGTCTCTCTCTGGTCTCTCTCTGGTCTCTCTCTGGTCTCTCTCTGGTCTCTCTCTCTGGCTCTCTCTCGGCTCTCTCTGGCTCTCTCTGGTCTCTCTCTGGTCTCTCTCTCTGGTCTCTCTCTCTGGTCTCTCTCTGGTCTCTCTCTGGTCTCTCTCTGGTCTCTCTCTGGTCTCTCTCTGGTCTCTCTCTCTGGTCTCTCTCTCTGGTCTCTCTCTGGTCTCTCTCTGGTCTCTCTCTGGTCTCTCTCTTGGTCTCGCTCCGGTCTCTCTCTGGTCTCTCTCTGGTCTCTCTCTGGTCTCTCTCTGGTCTCTCTCTCTGGTCTCTCTCTGGTCTCTCTCTCTGGTCTCTCTCTCTGGTCTCTCTCTGGTCTCTCTCTGGTCTCTCTCTGGTCTCTCTCTTGGTCTCGCTCTGGTCTCTCTCTGGTCTCTCTCTGGTCTCTCTCTGGTCTCTCTCTGGTCTCTCTCTCTGGTCTCTCTCTCTGGTCTCTCTCTCTGGTCTCTCTCTCTGGTCTCTCTCTCTGGTCTCTCTCTGGTCTCTCTGGTCTCTCTCTGGTCTCTCTCTGGTCTCTCTCTCTGGTCTCTCTCTCTGGTCTCTCTCTGGTCTCTCTCTGGTCTCTCTCTGGTCTCTCTCTCTGGTCTCTCTCTGGTCTCTCTCTGGTCTCTCTCTCTGGTCTCTCTCTGGTCTCTCTCTGGTCTCTCTCTCTGGTCTCTCTCTCTCTGGTCTCTCTCTCTGGTCTCTCTCTCTGGTCTCTCTCTCTGGTCTCTCTCTCTGGTCTCTCTCTCTGGTCTCTCTCTGGTCTCTCTCTGGTCTCTCTCTGGTCTCTCTCTGGTCTCTCTCTCTGGTCTCTCTCTGGCCTCTCTCTGGTCTCTCTCTCTGGTCTCTCTCTGGTCTCTCTCTGGTCTCTCTGTGGTCTCTCTCTCTCTGGTCTCTCTCTGGTCTCTCTCTGGTCTCTCTCTCTGGTCTCTCTCTGGTCTCTCTCTGGTCTCTCTGTGGTCTCTCTCTCTGGTCTCTCTCTGGTCTCTCTCTGGTCTCTCTCTCTGGTCTCTCTCTGGTCTCTCTCTGGTCCTCTCTGCCTCTTGGTCTCTCTCTGGTCTCTCTCTGGTCTCTCTGTGGTCTCTCTCTCTGGTCTCTCTCTGGTCTCTCTCTGGTCTCTCTCTGGTCTCTCTCTCTGGTCTCTCTCTGGTCTCTCTCTGGTCTCTCTCAGCTTCAGCTCCATAAGTTTGTCTCTGATTCTCCTCCGTGTCCTTCAGTCAGACTGTTCTCTGGGCTGATCTGTACCTGTGAGCTCTGTGTCCTTCAGTCAGACTGTTCTCTGGGCTGATCTGTACCTGTGAGCTCTGTGTCCTTCAGTCAGACTGTTCTCTGGGCTGATCTGTACCTGTGAGCTCCGTGTCCTTCAGTCAGACTGTTCTCTGGGCTGATCTGTACCTGTGAGCTCTGTGTCCTTCAGTCAGACTGTTCTCTGAGCTGATCTGTACCTGTGAGCTCCGTGTCCTTCAGTCAGACTGTTCTCTGGGCTAATCTGTACCTGTGAGCTCTGTGTCCTTCAGTCAGACTGTTCTCTGGGCTGATCTGTACCTGTGAGCTCCGTGTCCTTCAGTCAGACTGTTCTCTGGGCTGATCTGTACCTGTGAGCTCCGTGTCCTTCAGTCAGACTGTTCTCTGGGCTGATCTGTACCTGTGAGCTCTGTGTCCTTCAGTCAGACTGTTCTCTGGGCTGATCTGTACCTGTGAGCTCTGTGTCCTTCAGTCAGACTGTTCTCTGGGCTGATCTGTACCTGTGAGCTCTGTGTCCTTCAGTCAGACTGTTCTCTGGGCTGATCTGTACCTGTGAGCTCCGTGTCCTTCAGTCAGACTGTTCTCTGGGCTGATCTGTACCTGTGAGCTCCGTGTCCTTCAGTCAGACTGTTCTCTGGGCTGATCTGTACCTGTGAGCTCTGTGTCCTTCAGTCAGACTGTTCTCTGGGCTGATCTGTACCTGTGAGCTCCGTGTCCTTCAGTCAGACTGTTCTCTGGGCTGATCTGTACCTGTGAGCTCTGTGTCCTTCAGTCAAACTGTTCTCTGGGCTGATCTGTACCTGTGAGCTCCGTGTCCTTCAGTCAGACTGTTCTCTGGGCTGATCTGTACCTGTGAGCTCCGTGTCCTTCAGTCAGACTGTTCTCTGGGCTGATCTGTACCTGTGAGCTCCGTGTCCTTCAGTCAGACTGTTCTCTGGGCTGATCTGTACCTGTGAGCTCCGTGTCCTTCAGTCAGACTGTTCTCTGGGCTGATCTGTACCTGTGAGCTCCGTGTCCTTCAGTCAGACTGTTCTCTGAGCTGATCTGTACCTGTGAGCTCCGTGTCCTTCAGTCAGACTGTTCTCTGGGCTAATCTGTACCTGTGAGCTCCGTGTCCTTCAGTCAGACTGTTCTCTGGGCTGATCTGTACCTGTGAGCTCTGTGTCCTTCAGTCAGACTGTTCTCTGGGCTGATCTGTACCTGTGAGCTCTGTGTCCTTCAGTCAGACTGTTCTCTGGGCTGATCTGTACCTGTGAGCTCTGTGTCCTTCAGTCAGACTGTTCTCTGGGCTGATCTGTACCTGTGAGCTCTGTGTCCTTCAGTCAGACTGTTCTCTGGGCTGATCTGTACCTGTGAGCTCCGTGTCCTTCAGTCAGACTGTTCTCTGGGCTGATCTGTACCTGTGAGCTCCGTGTCCTTCAGTCAGACTGTTCTCTGGGCTGATCTGTACCTGTGAGCTCCGTGTCCATCAGTCAGACTGTTCTCTGGGCTGATCTGTACCTGTGAGCTCTGTGTCCTTCAGTCAGACTGTTCTCTGGGCTGATCTGTACCTGTGAGCTCCGTGTCCTTCAGTCAGACTGTTCTCTGGGCTGATCTGTACCTGTGAGCTCCGTGTCCTTCAGTCAGACTGTTCTCTGGGCTGATCTGTACCTGTGAGCTCCGTGTCCATCAGTCAGACTGTTCTCTGGGCTGATCTGTACCTGTGAGCTCTGTGTCCTTCAGTCAGACTGTTCTCTGGGCTGATCTGTACCTGTGAGCTCTGTGTCCTTCAGTCAGACTGTTCTCTGGGCTGATCTGTACCTGTGAGCTCCGTGTCCTTCAGTCAGACTGTTCTCTGGGCTGATCTGTACCTGTGAGCTCCGTGTCCTTCAGTCAGACTGTTCTCTGGGCTGATCTGTACCTGTGAGCTCTGTGTCCTTCAGTCAGACTGTTCTCTGGGCTGATCTGTACCTGTGAGCTCCGTGTCCTTCAGTCAGACTGTTCTCTGGGCTGATCTGTACCTGTGAGCTCTGTGTCCTTCAGTCAAACTGTTCTCTGGGCTGATCTGTACCTGTGAGCTCCGTGTCCTTCAGTCAGACTGTTCTCTGGGCTGATCTGTACCTGTGAGCTCCGTGTCCTTCAGTCAGACTGTTCTCTGGGCTGATCTGTACCTGTGAGCTCCGTGTCCTTCAGTCAGACTGTTCTCTGGGCTGATCTGTACCTGTGAGCTCCGTGTCCTTCAGTCAGACTGTTCTCTGAGCTGATCTGTACCTGTGAGCTCCGTGTCCTTCAGTCAGACTGTTCTCTGGGCTGATCTGTACCTGTGAGCTCCGTGTCCTTCAGTCAGACTGTTCTCTGAGCTGATCTGTACCTGTGAGCTCCGTGTCCTTCAGTCAGACTGTTCTCTGGGCTGATCTGTACCTGTGAGCTCTGTGTCCTTCAGTCAGACTGTTCTCTGGGCTGATCTGTACCTGTGAGCTCCGTGTCCTTCAGTCAGACTGTTCTCTGAGCTGATCTGTACCTGTGAGCTCTGTGTCCTTCAGTCAGACTGTTCTCTGGGCTGATCTGTACCTGTGAGCTCTGTGTCCTTCAGTCAGACTGTTCTCTGGGCTGATCTGTACCTGTGAGCTCTGTGTCCTTCAGTCAGACTGTTCTCTGGGCTGATCTGTACCTGTGAGCTCCGTGTCCTTCAGTCAGACTGTTCTCTGGGCTGATCTGTACCTGTGAGCTCTGTGTCCTTCAGTCAGACTGTTCTCTGGGCTGATCTGTACCTGTGAGCTCCGTGTCCTTCAGTCAGACTGTTCTCTGGGCTGATCTGTACCTGTGAGCTCCGTGTCCTTCAGTCAGACTGTTCTCTGGGCTGATCTGTACCTGTGAGCTCTGTGTCCTTCAGTCAGACTGTTCTCTGGGCTGATCTGTACCTGTGAGCTCTGTGTCCTTCAGTCAGACTGTTCTCTGGGCTGATCTGTACCTGTAAGCTCTGTGTGAGGAAGTTAAAGGGAGCCTCGGAGGAAAGCTAGTGTGTGTTGGCCGGGTGCCAGAGCGAGAAAGTGGAAGTGGGAGAAACCCTCGCCCCAAAGACGATCAGGGCCAAGCAAAGGAATTATTTTGATAAAAAAGTTCAAACTGGCACAGCAGGAATCAGAGCAATGAAAATGACCAAAAAAGGAAATAATTATGAGAAAATAGATTCATGAGACATGTGCAGATCTAACCCGTCTATTTTTATATCATTATAAGAAACCACATGTGTCACTGTCACTTTATACTAACATGCTAACTATGCTAACTATGCTAGCATGTACAGATGTAACATACAACTATTGCACTAGAATATAAACATTTTACACTTGCTTCTTTATTATCCTGAAGTTAGAGATTTCATTTTGAGTTATTGTTCCTTCATGCTGTGTGCTCCACATGACCTGCTGATGCAACACTGACATTTCCCACTGTGGGACCAATACTCTACCTACAGCCGTATATAACAGTATCAGTCAAACATACTGTATGTTCTACATCATGTATGTTGTACATCATGTATGTTCTACATCATGTATGTTCTAACATCATATATGTTCTACATCATGTAGTTCTACATCATGTATGTTCTACATCAAGTATGTTCTACATTATGTATGTACTACATCATGTATGTTCTAACATCATGTATGTTCTACATCATGTATGTTCTACATCATGTATGTTCTACATCATGTATATGCTACATCATGTATGTTCTACATCATGTATGTTCTACATCATGTGTGTTCAACATCATGTATGTGCTACATCATGTATGTTCTACATCATGCATGTTCTGCATAATGTTTGTTCTAACATCATGTATGTTCAACATCATGTATGTTCAACATCATGTATATGCTACATTATGTATGTTCTACATCATGTATGTGCTACATCATGTATGTTCTACATCATGTTTGTTCAATATCATGTATGTTCTACATCATGTATGTGCTACATCATGTATGTTCTAACATCATGTTTGTTTCAAATCATGTATGTTCTACATCATGTATGTTCTAACATCATATATGTTCTACATCATGTAGTTCTACATCATGTATGTTCTACATCATGTATGTTCTAACATCATGTTTGTTTTAAATCATGTATGTTCTACATCATGTATGTTCTAACATCATATATGTTCTACATCATGTAGTTCTACATCATGTATGTTCTACATCATGTATGTTCTAACATCATATATGTTCTACATCATGTAGTTCTACATCATGTATGTTCTACATCATGTATTTTCTACATTATGTATGTACTACATCATGTATGTTCTAACATCATGTATGTTCTACATCATGTATGTTCTACATCATGTATGTTCTAACATCATGTTTGTTCTACATCATGTATGTTCTAACATCATGTATGTACTACATCATGTATGTTCTAACATCATGTATGTTCTAACATCATGTATGTTCTGCATCATGTATGTTCTACATTATGTATGTGCTACATCATGTATGTTCTAACATCATGTATGTTCTACATCATGTATGTGCTACATCATGTATGTTCTACATCATGTATGTTCTACATCATGTATGTTCTACATCATGTATGGTCTACATCATGTTTGTTCTACATCATGTTTGTTCTACATCATGTTTGTTCTAACATCATGTATGTTCTACATCATGTATGTTCTACATCATGTATGTGCTACATCATGTTTGTTCTACATCATGTATGTTCTACATCATGTATGTTCTACATCATGTATGTGCTACATCATGTTTGTTCTACATCATGTATGTTCTACATCATGTATGTTCTACATCATGTATGTGCTACATCATGTATGTGCTACATCATGTTTGTTCTACATCATGTATGTTCTACATCATGTATGTTCTACATCATGTATGTTCTACATCATGTATGTGCTACATTATGTTTGTTCTACATCATGTATGTTCTACATCATGTATGTGCTACATCATGTTTGTTCTACATCATGTATGTTCTACATCATGTATGTGCTACATTATGTTTGTTCTACATCATGTATGTTCTACATCATGTATGTTCTACATCATGTATGTTCTACATCCATGACTCACCGCTTGGTCTGAGGTCTGGTCCTGTGGCGTCTGGTCGGTGCTGGGGCTGTTGGACGGCATCTCCAAAAACAGGTTTTTCAGTAAAAATAAATAAAAAAACAAGTAAAAAAGGAACAAAATTCAAAACATGGAAGAAGGCCTCGGTGACGTCAGAGCAGCCTCCTCCAGTGGCCCTGGAAGAGAGAGACCAGGTGAGAGACCAGGTGAGGAGAGACCTGGTCAGGAGAGACCAGGTGAGAGAGACCAGGTGTTGATGGCCCTGGAAGAGAGAGACCAGGTGAGAGATACCAGGTGAGGAGAGACCAGGTGAGAGAGACCAGGTGAGGAGAGACCAGGTGAGAGAGACCGGGTGATGATGGCCCTGGAAGAGAGAGAGACCAGGTGAGAGAGACCAGGTGAGGAGAGACCAGGTGAGAGAGACCAGGTAATGATGGCCCTTGAAGAGAGAGAGACCAGGTGAGAGAGACCAGGTGAGGAAAGACCAAGTGGTGTTGGCCCTGGAAGAGAGAGAGACCAGGTAAGGAAAGACCAGGAGAGTGAGACCAGGTGAGGAAAGACCAGGTGAGGAAAGACCAGGTGAGGAGAGACCAGGTGAGGAGAGACCAGGTGAGAGAGACCAGGTGAAGAAAGACCAGGTGAGGAGAGACCTGGTGAGGAGAGACCAGGTGAGAAAGACCAGGTGAGGAGGGACCAGGTGAGGAAAGACGAAAGGCAGCCCCTGATTCTACAAACACAACAGGAAGTGTAAACGGTGACATCACTTGTAACTCTGCTGTGATTGGTTTGAGACAAAAATCTTTGCAATGATTTATTCACGATTAGCTTCTTATGTGTTAAGTCCAAACTAAGGCCCGCGGGTCAGATGCGAGTCACATGGCCCTGTGTCTTGCTTCAGTGTCATCCAGCCAACTTCAACTCTACCCAAATCAGCAGGTTATAATAATAAATACATCTTTTCGTGTATAGCATTTTTCCAAATCAGTGTTTACAAAGCGCTGCGGTCAGAACAAACGGAGATGTTGGATCTGCCGCGGTCCAAACACTCACACACTCCTCACTTCTCACAAACACACACATCCTGACCTCTGCATCTTAAAAACATGTTTGAGCCAAGAGTCAGCAAAAACAGCTTAGCAACAGTCAGTCTGAGAGAGCTGGAGCAAAACTTTGTCCATGAGCACTTCCCTATTGGGCTTCACTGAGCTAGCACGTTAGCATCGTCTATCGACAGTCTCAGCCAATGAACGACTCCTTTTCTAGTGTTTATTGAACCGTTTAGAATAGTTTCAAAATATTAGAACTATTGAAAGTAGCTAAGTTTATGGATGTGTGTGACATCAGCGCTGAAAGTCTGAGTCATGTTTGGCCTCAACGGGAAACAAAATGGCCGAAACATTTGTGGAACATTCTGAGTAAACGAAATGAAAGTTAAATAAGTTTAATGTTTCAGCTCATTCTCCAGGTGCTTTCTCCTCCAGCCCCAGGTCCAGACAGGTGCGAGAAACGGTACACACACAAACACACAGACACACACACACACAGACGCACACACACAGACACACACACAAACACACACACACACAGGCACACACACACACACAGACGCACACACACAGACACACACACACACAGACGCACACACAGACACACACAGACGCACACACACAGACACACACACACACACACAGACACACACACACAGACACACACACACACACAGACGCACACACACAAACACACACACACACACAACACACACACACACACAAATAGTTAATGTTAAATAAGTAAAACTGGCCACACTGACCTGTTTGGGTTCATATGTTTGTCCCGACAGAGAGAGACATAGGCCCCGTCCCAATACTCGCACTTCCACCCTCGCGCCCCTCATTTGCGCGTTCCCGATAAAGGGTGCGAGTGCGTAGGGTGTCCCAATTCTCCAGGGAGGTCTTTGGCCCCGCCCCCTTTGCGCCCCTGATCCACACTTCGCCGTAGCCTGCATCTATGCGCACTCCGGCGAAGGATATTGCCCATAATTCTTTGCGGTACACACCAAAACGACGGGAAAATGCAATTAAATATACATTTTGAAATATATATGCAGTATGTGTGTAAATAAGTTTTGCTATGTTACTTGGAAAGAAGCATAAACGTCTGATGAAGAATTACGGACATTGTGTTTTAACAATTTAATAACTTTTTAAAGCAAGCGTTTCTATAACATTCAATTTAAACTTTACACTTAGTACAATAATCTTAGAATGTATAAAAACTGACCAGATAGTTAGTTACCCACATTTAACTTAAAATTATACCGCTATCTCTAATTAAAAACAACTAATATAAATGTATTATAACGTGTGTGAAGCAATTCATATTGTTTCCCAAAGGGTCAGACAAAATTACCTTTAATTTTTATAAAGTTTAGGTCTTAAAATGACCATCTCTTGACGAGTCGATGACGTAAACTGCACTCAGTGTGCAATGTCCCAATTCCACCTTTTGTGCACGCTTGCAACCTGCGCACTCAAACCCTTGCGCGCACTTCAAACAAATGCACACTTCATAGGAGGGCGTAGGGTGCAGTGTGGGTATTGGGACTGGGCCATACTGTATCTGAGTAACACATGCTGCGAGCTGATTGGCTGAGTCAGGGCTGAGTCAGGGCTAGTACTTTAAAGCCTAACCACATGTATTTGTTTATGGTTTTACAATCCCAGCTTTAGTAGAGTACCTTGCATCTTGGCAGCAGCGATCATGTCTCCGGCCGCGGTGCTGGACACGTTGATCAGGTAGATGGGGCAGTGAGCCTGGACACACACACACACACACACATACACACACACACACACACACACTCATTCATGTGTTCATAAGCTCAAACAGGATCAGATCATGTTAGAGTCACGTACTCTGTGTGCGATGGTGATGGCTCTGTGCGTGGCTTCTGACTCCAGCTGTAGAACAAAACAAGAGTTAGTAAAAGCCTCGTGCACATCCCTCTCACAGACTCAGATGCAGCGGGTCTAAGTTCATATTTGTGTTTGTCAGCACTACATTTCCTCTAGTCAAACTGTTTGATTCTCTGATCTGTTTTTGGGAAATCAACAACTTTGTGAAGTCCTCAAAGACGACTGCTGTGATTTAGGGCGAAACACAAATATATCAAACTGATCCTTGTCTCATCTGACTGCAGTGGGCAGAGAAACACAGGACGAAACGTGTTTCACTGAATATGATATTATCTACGTGTGCGCGTGCACGTGTGCGCGTGTGTGTCTGTGCGCGTGCACGTGTGTGCGTGTGTGTCTGTGCGCGTGCACGTGTGAGCGTGTGTGTCTGTGTGCGTGCGTGTGCGCGTGTGTGTCTGTGTGCGTGCGTGTGCGCGTGCGTGTGCGCGTGTGTGTCTGTGCGCGTGCACGTGTGAGCGTGTGTGTCTGTGCACGTGTGAGCGTGTGTGTCTGTGCGCGTGCACGTGTGAGCGTGTGTCTGTGCGCGTGCACGTGTGAGCGTGTGTGTCTGTGCGCGTGCACGTGTGAGCGTGTGTGTCTGTGTGCACGTGTGAGCGTGTGTCTGTGTGCGTGCACGTGTGAGCGTGTGTGTCTGTGCGCGTGCACGTGTGAGCGTGTGTGTCTGTGCACGTGTGAGCGTGTGTGTCTGTGCGCGTGCACGTGTGAGCGTGTGTCTGTGCGCGTGCACGTGTGAGCGTGTGTGTCTGTGTGCATGCACGTGTGAGCGTGTGTGTCTGTGCGCGTGCACGTGTGAGCGTGTGTGTCTGTGTGCGTGCGTGTGCGCGTGTGTGTCTGTGTCCGTGCGTGTGCGCGTGTGTGTCTGTGTGCGTGTGTGTGTACCTCCTCTGGGCGGCTGATCTCGATCCCTTCAGGTCCAGAGATCCCCAGCTCCAGAGCTTCCTTTGTGCCCTTCACATAAACACACACATGATGTATAGTTTTAGTTCACACACACACAGACACACACAGACACACACACACACACAGACAGAGGAGGACACACACACAGACAGAGGACACACACACAGACACACAGACACACAGACAGAGGACACACAGACACACAGACACACACACAGACAGAGGACACACACACTAGGGTTTAATCCCGGGATACGGGATTCCCGGGAAATCTGATGAAAACAATTTCCCGATTCCCGGGAAATGTTATGACGGGAAACGGGAAATGAAAGTAAAAAAAAAATACAGTGCGCTCCTATTATAAAGCACGTGTATTGTTGTTCAAAGTTCAAACATATTTCATTTACAATCAACATGTCTACAGCTTAGAGGATGGCTCATAAATTGTGTTTTTGAAACAAATATGGGTCTTAATCGCGCTAAACCACGACTTGTAATGAGGCCAGCCTCAGGGTACGGGGCGCATGTGAGCCCAGAATTTGGTTACGTCCAATTCTATCAGAAAGCTCCTTTCTTTTTTTCCATCTGCTAAGGGCAGCAACAAGTTTGGCTAACATACAGATAACACTTTTTTAAAATCATATAAAATGCATTTAGGGTAATGTTCTGCTTACAATGACGATAGGAATGATAAGGAAGAGAGGAGAAGGGTAAGAAGGTTGATATTAGAAATTGGATGCGCCCGAGAGTCGGCTGCAGCGAACACACAGGAGTTTATGGAGGTGGCACCCGTTTTGTTTTACGCTTTAAAACTCTTTGGGCTTATTTCCAAATGGGAGATTACATATCTGCGCTCAAACTATTATCTGGACTTAAACATGAAACTGGTCTGAACCGAAGTGGTCTGTGCTGTTCATTAATAACTAAGGTAAGACCCATAACACAATTGGAAATGTGCCTTTTACGAACTTTTGCGTTTTGTTTGAGCAAACTATGCGGGCCATGGAAAACATTCTGCTGTAGCCAAACTAATTGTGAATAAGCCGCTCTGTAGGTTCTGTTGATTTATATGATATATGTTCATCTGACAGGGCTGAAGTCAGTGCCTCCAAACCACACCGCACGTCACTGGTCGACAAGTGGATTGCGCAGACATTTAGAATCTCATAATAGTGAAATTCCTGAAGAAAGCCCATCAACCAGGGACGTGCAGTCAGGGGAGGCAGGGGAGGCAGAGCCTCACCTGCCATTATTGGAAACTAATAATTATTTTAGTTTAAATATATAATTTATATCCACTGTCCTATGCTTTTAATGTATATTCGGCACGGTTCCCATCAGTTTTGATCATTTCTGAAGTCAAAATCGCCGAAATCCCGTTATTCCTATTCAAAGAGACGAGGTGAGGCAGCGCTCCTGCGTGCCTCACCTCAGACCGCTCCCTCACAGTGTGTGTGTGTGTGTCTGAGTGCACTCAGCTCGTGCAGTTGATATATCACCGTTTGTTTCAAATATCCTGCTTTAAAAACATTTTTTAAACTCCTCTTAGTGTTTAGTAGTGTATTGCACGTATGTGTGTACAATTTATATTTAGTTTAAGTCTTTTGATCGTAGATGAACACACAAGGAAAAAGCTTGGCGTGAGGCAGGCGGTATCTGTGCCTCACCGCTAGGGGTGATAGTGAGCATAAAGTTCATACCAGAGTTGCTAACAAACAATCAGCCCAAAATGCTATTTCTTTTGCTGGAAAATGGATGATTTGAATGAAGATTTTTTTTCTCAATTGGACTTTCAAACAAAGAAAGAATTAATATAGACTGGGAGACCACCACTGGACTTACGAGGTTAGTCCGGCTGCGGGGGAGGAGTTTGTTAATCTGTGTTTTATGTTGAACATTGACAGATACCGGCAAAGTAGTGCTTTTCCGAAAAACACTGATTCAAACACTGCTCAAGAGTTCTGCAACTTGTTTAAATTATTGTTTATGTTCCTCGCGTCTCTCTCTCCTCGCGTCTCTCTCTGCTCCTCGCGTCTCCGTCTCTCTCTGCTCCTCTCTGTCTCTCTCTGCTCCTCTCTCCTCGCGTCTCTCTCTCCTCGCGTCTCTCTCTGCTCCTCGCGTCTCCGTCTCTCTGCTCCTCTCTGTCTCTCTCTGCTCCTCTCTCCTCGCGTCTCTCGCACCTGCGCTTATGGAGCTTTCGCGAAAGTTCACCGTGGTAGACCCGGCTGTTGCTGCCAGGCCACAGGCTGCTATTCCTCGACTCATCAATACCAGCAACGCCCACACCCAGTCAACCAATAACCACCAGGACAGCAAGTTAAAAGCCGGGGACGCCCACTTCCCGGCCTTCTGAAGTTTGCAAACTTCTGAAGCCTGCAAGGTGCATGTCGCTAAACGCTCCTGTTCGCAAATGCATGCGTTGTTCTGGAGGGGTCGCTTCTGCTCACGTGTTGCTCGTGCGCGTGGCCCGGCTGTCCTCAGTCTGGCTGCTCGTGGTCTGCTCCTCCTCCGCGTCCCTGCACCTGCTATGGTTCGCATATCCCCACTGCTCTCCTCCTCTGCGGGCTCTTCTGCGGGCTGCTCCGCGGGGCCCCTCCGCGGTTCTGTGCTGCTCGTTCCTCGTGGTCTGCTGCCGCGCGCAGACGGTCTGGCGGTGCTGTGCGTGTCCCTGCCTCCGACTGGCGGTGCCGCGTTGTCCCGTTGCTCTTCCCAAGTCTCCTGGCATGTGAGTACAGTGAGTGTGCCGACCGCGGACAGTTTAATCCCGGAGTCTAGGCTGCAGGCGGCTGGTTTTTGCCCTACGCACTTGACTGCAGGCGTCAGTCTTCGCCCCGTGCTTGGTCTGCAGGCTCCGTTTTACACGTGTTGAGCTAACTGAGGGTCAATGCATCTTAAATGGCATCAATCTCCAATGTCTGAGGGATATAAGAGGAGCAATGTGCATTAATTCAGATTCATGTTCTGCCACTTGCAGTAAAACCACGTTGGAAAAAATGTGCAAAGACTACCCCATCGTGCTCCAGACGGCACACACAGAGCTCTTGCACGGCGCCATCTTTACAGCATCAATCTCATTACTCGCAAGTCACTATTGTTAAATGATGTATTTAAATTCGTCTATCTGCAGGAGGAAGGAGGGGCCATGCATTTAAATAGCTAGGTCACTAGTATTAAACTGGGTAACTAAACTGCAGTTGTTGCATTTCGAAAGTGCAGCAGAAAGAAAAGGGGCCCAATGTGAATATGCAATGGGTTTGAAGTGGAGCTGTAGCTATGAACGCATGGATCAGTGATCGTTCATGCGTATCTGCCATAACCAAAGTAGCAAGATGGCTCCAGGGGACATCTGTTTCTCGCATGGGAATGTTTCGGATTCGGGTTGATTTATTTCCTCAGGCTCTTAAACAACCGTGGGCATGGTTCTCTGACCGCCGCTGCTGCGGTCCCTGCTGCCGTTCCTACTGATGCCTGATCCCGCTGCTGCCTATTCCTGCTGCTGCCTGTCCCTGCTGCCTGCTCCTGCTGCTCCTACTACTACATGTGCCGCTGCTGCTGTTCCTGCCGCTGCCGCTCCGCAGGCTCCCAGGCTGCACCTATCTCTACGGCTCGGCTCTTCAGACACGTACGTAACCTGGCTCACGGAGACAAGCGGCGCACGCTGGCGTGACACGTCTGTTGTTCGTATGAATTGCATTGTGCTGCTGCTGCTTGCTGCTTCTGCTGCCGCTACTGCTGCTATTGCTGCCGCTGCTGCTTCATACTGCATCTGCTGCCGTGCTGCTGCTGCTTCTTTACTTTGACACCTCTCTTCACTGCGCATCTCTTTTACTGAAACACTAAACAGCTTCAACTATATTCTACTGCGGTGGCTTGATACAGGATTATTGCGGTTATTATCTACGGATGCTGCAACCGCTGCTGCTGCTGCTGCTTCATGCTGCTACCGTTACTGCTGCCGCTGCTGCTTCATACTGCATCTGCTGCCGTGCTGCTGCTGCTTCATGTACTTGACATCTCTCTTCACTTCGCATCTCTTTTACTGAAACACTAAACAGCTACAACAATATTCTACTGCTCTGGCTTTGATACAGGATTATGGCTGTTATTATCTACGGATGCTGCAACCGCTGCTGCTTCATACTGCTACTGCTGCTACTGCTAATGCTGCTTCTGCTGCTTCATACTGCTACCGTTACTGCTGCTGCTACTGCTGCGCTGCTGCTGCTGCTTCATGTACTTTGACATCCCTCTTCACTTCGCATCTCTTTTACTGAAACACTAAACGGCTACAACAATATTCTACTGCTCTGGCTTTGATACAGGATTATTGCTGCTATTATCGACGGATGCTGCAGCTGCTGCTGCTTCATACTGCTACTGCTGCTGCTGCTTCATACTGCTACTGCTGCTGCTTCATACGGCTACTGCTGCTACTACTGCTGCTGCTGCTTCATTTACTTTGCCATCTCTCTTCACTTCGCATCTCTTTTACTGAAACCCTGAACAGCTACAACAACATTCTACTGCTGTGGCTTTGATACAGAATTATTACTGTTATTTTCTAAGGACGCTGCTACTGCTGCTGCCGCGGCTTGATACAGGACTTTGCTGTTATTATCTGAGGCTACTGCTGCTGCCGCTGCTGCTACTGCTACTGCAACCCATTCTCTCAGAAGCTTATCCTGCTTCTAATGGATGCAGCCCGGCTGAGTATGCCGCGCTGCGCCGGACTCGCACCTATGCTCCCAGGGTCGCTTCGGCGGTCGTGCTTCATCTTTCTACTGAATCTCCTGATTCTATCAGATGCAGCTGGCCAAGTAGCTGCGCTGAGCCGTCAATCGGACTCCTAATCAAAGGCATCCATACCTGGTTCTTCACTCTTCTGATCACAGGCTCCCCATCATGCTGCCCATCCTGCAGCGGCGCTGAACTCCGGCTCATCTTCCAAGTACATGTCTGCCCTCCTCGCAGCATCTTCTGCTCGCCTTCTGTGGCTTCTCTGCATAAGCGTTTCACCACTGCTCACTCAACCTTCAATGCGGTCCGAGACACGGCTTCCCGTCCTATCCTACTGGCCTAATTATCTACTCTCCAACCCAAGATTCTAAGCGTAAAGGCGCCTGCAACATCAATGGCCCTCTCCGGTGTGTCTCTCTGCCCCTACAGGTCTCCGCTTCTACACGGACGCTGCCCCTTCCGTGGGTTTTTGGGGGATTCTTCCAGGACCAGTGGTTCGCCGGCCGTGGCCCGCTACTTTCCCCGGAGCATTTCCTCTGCCCTACACGAGACATTCCCAGTGGTCGTGGCCTGCGCGCTGCGGAATCACACGTGGCAGAGAAAGAGGATCTCTGTCATGCGTGATCATCTCGACGTAGTGGAAGCATTAAACAAAGGTCGCTCTTCTCACCCAACATAATGTCCCCTGACCATTCAACCTTCATCTCAAACATTCAAAGATCAGAGGCGCCTGCAACACAATAATAGCTCGCTTCGACACATCTCTCTGCCCCTACAGGTCCATGATGCGTTACACTCGCCTCCGCGGCAAAAAGGAGATTTTAACGGACCTCTAATTCTCACTCCAGTCAACCTTCCCATAACAGCAACCTGGTTCAGAGCTCAGCTAAGATCCCTACTGCTCCTCTGCAATTTGTCTCCCCAGCTCTATACAGCCCACTCCTTCAGGATAGGCGCTGCCACGCGCGCGACCTCGCTGGGGCTCCCCCACTCTTCCTCTGCAACGGCTGGGGCGCTGGTCCTCTTCGGCTTCTCCACCTACATCAGGCCAGATGCGACCGCTATCATGGCAGCACAACGTCTACCGGCTTCCTCGTAAGCTCCCAGCAAAGCAAGTAAGCAATAAGATTCTGGTGGCGGCACGCACTTTCCTCAAACGCTCAAAGATTCCTTGCTTCAGCGTCTGGCTGAATATGAGCGTGCGCTCATATTCTCAGTTCGCTCAAAGATTCCTCTGCTGCGGCTGGCTGAACATGCGCGTGCGCGCATGTTCTCAGTTCGCTCAAAGATTCCTCTGCTGCGGCTGGCTGAGCATGCGCGTGCGCGCATGCTCTCAGTTCGCTCAAAGATTCCTCTGCTGCGGCTGGCTGAACATGCGCGTGCGCGCATGTTCTCAGTTCGCTCAAAGATTCCTCTGCTGCGGCTGGCTGAGCATGCGCGTGCGCGCATGCTCTCAGTTCGCTCAAAGATTCCTCTGCTGCGGCTGGCTGAACATGCGCGTGCGCGCATGTTCTCAGTTCGCTCAAAGATTCCTCTGCTACAGCGGCTGGCTGAACATGCGCATGTTCTCAGCTCGCTCATGCTCTCAGGCCCGCGCAGTACGTCCTGCTATCCCAATCGCAAGCCCGCTTTTTGGGGATCATGCACGCGAGCAAGCGCCGTGCTCAACAGCATCCCGCCCGGGCCTAGGGCGCCAAACATGCTCAATCAATAAACATGCTTAAATCTAATAAGTCTAATGCGTTTTCCTCATGGGTCTCTCCAAGGTGAAATGGAGCTTTCGCGAAAGTTCACCGTGGTAGACCCGGCTGTTGCTGCCAGGCCACAGGCTGCTCTTCCTCGACTCATCAATACCAGCAACGCCCACACCCAGTCAACCAATAACCACCAGGACAGCAAGTTAAAAGCCGGAGACGCCCACTTCCCGATCTTCTGAAGTCTGCAAGCCGCCGCCGCCCCACCTCCTCCTTCTCGCATGAAGCGTGTTGCCTACTGCCTCTGCCGTCACCAGTGCCTAGGCCCCGGGGGGATCATGCACGCGAGCAAGCGCCGTGCTCAACAGCATCCCGCCCGGGCCTAGGGCGCCAAACATGCTCAATCAATAAACATGCTTAAATCTAATAAGTCTAATGCGTTTTCCTCATGGGTCTCTCCAAGGTGAACTTAAAGATGTTGTTTGATGCGGAGCAGAGTCAGCAGCTAGATTTGTTGTGAGATTATTAAAAGAAGCTGGTTCTCTTATCTTTACAGTATATAAAGTTTGTGGATGTCATTGCATTGGTGATTAAATGCTATTTTATTTGAATAATGATTGTAAATCTGACTTTTAAAGTCAGTGCCTCCCCAATCACAAACCTCACCGCACGTCCCTGCCATCAACAAAACGTCTGAAAACGCTATGGCTACTTTAGAAAAGCAAGTCGCTTGGTGAAACACTAGTGGAGATGGCAGCTTTTGTTGGATTATATATTTGAGTGACATCACACATTACTTGGGCTAAAAACAACAACTACAAACAACAGCTATTTCCCGGGATTTCCCGGGAAACGCGCCGTCTTTTCCCGGGATTTGATACGTCTCATTTTCGGGAAAAATATTAAACCCTAACACACACAGACACACAGACAGAGGACACACAGACACACACACACAGACACACAGACAGAGGACACACAGACACACACACACACACACACAGACACACACACACACACACACACACACACACACACACAGACAGAGGACACACCTCTGCTGCCAGCTCTCCGTTCTCGGCGTGGACCCGGGCGATGGCGCCGATGTCTTTACAGGTTTGCAGACTCTGGTAGAGCTCGGCGTCGCGCAGCATCATCAGGTCTTTGTACGCCATGTTCATCTGGAACGTGTTCACGCCGTGGTCCCGCGCCAGGGCCTCCATCTCGCTACGCACCTGCATATACAAGTATACTACATATACTACATGTACTACATATACAAGTATACTACATATACTACATGTACTAAATATACAAGTATACTACATATACTACATGTACTACATATACAAGTATACTACATATACTACATGTACTACATATACAAGTATACTACATATACAAGTATACTACATATACTACATGTACTACATATACAAGTATACTACATATACTAGTATACTACATATACAAGTATACTACATATACTAGTATACTACATATACTAGTATACTACATATACTAGTATACTACATATACAAGTATACTACATATACTATGATGTACTAACAGGCTGTAACATTATTATCATTATCATTGCTACAGCTGTACTTTATTGCAGATATGTCATATTTCTGTTCTTCACCTGATGCTGAAGTAGAACATCAGTAAACACCTGCTGCTACAGTAGAACATCAGTAAACACCTGCTGCTACAGTAGAACATCAGTAAACACCTGCTGCTACAGTAGAACATCAGTAAACACCTGCTGCTACAGTAGAACATCAGTAAACACCTGCTGCTACAGTAGAACATCAGTAAACACCTGCTGCTACAGTAGAACATCAGTAAACACCTGCTGCTACAGTAGAACATCAGTAAACACCTGCTGCTACAGTAGAACATCAGGTGCAGAGTTGGTTTTAGTTTTCAGTTCACAAACAGCAGCATCTCTCTAAAAACAGACTCTGTGTCATCTGTGACTGAGACTGTTCTTCCTCCTTTTATTCTGCAACAGTGACACGCCCCCCACTGTGCGACTAACAAAGGTTCATGTGATTTTATCTTCTGTATTTAGTGAAATGTTGCCACTTTGTGATGAATGAAGCTTCTCTTCAGGATGTGACATCACTGTCTGCTCTGACTATCAACACATTATACTGTATATATGGTACACATGGTATCAGAGCAGGGTCAGTGAAGCGGAGCAGACTTCAGCGCCAAAGGCAGAGTGAACCAGTCTGTATAAAGTGTGTATAAAGTGTGTATAAAGTGTGTATGAAGTGTGTATAAAGTGTGTATAAAGTGTGTATGAAGTGTGTATAAAGTGTGTATAAAGTGTGTATAAAGTGTGTATAAAGTGTGTATGATGTGCTCAGTCACACTTCATCTGTTTGTTCTGCTTCAAAGAGCAGGGTGGTAATGAAAAGGGTGCATCTCTAAAAACATTGTTCATTTAAATGAAAAATGTTGTACAAAGTGATGTTTAATTAAAAGATGGCGCCTCGTACGGTCGACACGGCTCTTTGCTGCTCTCTTCTTCTTTTGTTTTTACTTTTTAACTGTGCATCTGGCTGTTCCTACACCCGTGAGGAACTTATGAACATCCGACCCACCGTTCCCATGGACCTATTGCCTGTTTTCTTGGCATCTGCGGCTGATTTAGTTCATGTTCTAGCCAAAAAAGTGTGGGCTTGTAAAAGGGGAAAGCGTGGAGGCTGCTCGTGCGTCTGAGGAGGAGAGGAGCCTCTCCCCGGAATTTTTCTGTCCAACGTACGCTCACTGGGCAATAAGACGAACTCAGCCTGCTCATGAGAAGAAACAAGGACTTCATCCTGTGTCCTCTGCTTCACTGAGACCTGGTGTCCTCTGTGTCCTCTGCTTCACTGAGACCTGGTGTCCTCTGTGTCCTCTGCTTCACTGAGACCTGGTGTCCTCTGTGTCCTCTGCTTCACTGAGACCTGGTGTCCTCTGTGTCCTCTGCTTCACTGAGACCTGGTGTCCTCTGTGTCCTCTGCTTCACTGAGACCTGGTGTCCTCTGTGTCCTCTGCTTCACTGAGACCTGGTGTCCTCTGTGTCCTCTGCTTCACTGAGACCTGGTGTCCTCTGCTTCACTGAGACCTGGTGTCCTCTGTGTCCTCTGCTTCACTGAGACCTGGTGTCCTCTGTGTCCTCTGTGTCCGCCATTGTGCGCTCTCAGGGAAGAGCAGAGGCGGTGGGCTGTGTTTCTACGTCAATACAAACTGGTGTAACGATGTGACAGTGATCTCCAAGCACTGCTCTCCTGCTCTGGAATATCTTTTCATTCATTGTAAACCATATTACTCCCCGCGGGAAATTGTTTCATTCATTCTTGCCTCTGTTTACATACCGCCATGCGCGGACGTGCACGAGGCTCAGCGGGCACTCGCAGAGCAAGTACTGTGTATGGAACGTTTATACCCGGACTCTCTGATTATTATCCTGGGGGATTTTAATAAGGGAAACTTGAGCCAGGAATTACCCAAATACAGACAGTTTATCAAATGCCCGACCAGAGAGGAGAACACTCTGGATCACTGTTACACCTCTGTGCGCGGAGCTTTTCGCGCTGTTCCCAAGCCAGCCCTCGGCTTCTCAGATCACTCCATGATACATCTGGTTCCTGCTTACAGACAGAGACTAAAGCTCTCAAAACCTGCAGTGAGGAGCTCCAAAGTGTGGTCTGATGAAGCTGTGGAAGAGCTGCATGCATGGAATCTACAGACTGGGACCTTTTCAGAGCTGCCACAGACAGTTTGGATGAATACACGGACACTGTGACGTCATACATTCACTTCTGTGAGGATAGCATCATTCCAACAAGGACCAGGGTCATCTATAACAACGACAAACCCTGGTTCACTGCTAAACTCCGGCAGCTCAGGAAAGCAAAGGAGTCTGCTTTCAGGGAGGGGGACCGCAGCGGCTACAAAGCAGCTAAATATCAGTTCAGGAAAGAACTGAAAGCAGCCAAGTCCCGGCACAGAGAACGACTACAGGAGCAGTTTGGTAACAACGATACTGCTTCTGTCTGGAGGGGCCTACGGGAGATCACCAACTACAAACCCAAAGCCCCCCCCTGTGCTGATGACCACAAGCTAGCTGACGAACTGAACTTATTTTTCAGTCGCTTTGATGCTACCCCTGACACCTCTCCCTCCCCCACCCCCCACTACTCTAACGACCCACCCATCAGCCCTGCCCCCAGCCTAACAATAGCCTCTAAAGAGATTAAACAACTCTTCCTGAGGCTGCACCCCCGCGCAAAGCTCCTGGCCCGGACCACGTGTCTCCGGCCACTCTGAGACACTGCGCCAGTGAGCTTACTCCTGTGTTCACGGACATTTTCAACACCTCTCTGCAGTCCTGACATGTCCCGGCCTGCTTCAAATCCTCCATCATTGTCCCCGTCCCGAAGAAGCCCAGGATCACAGGACTCAATGACTACAGACCTGTAGCACTTACGTCTGTCGTCATGAAGTCATTTGAACGCCTGGTTCTCTCCCATCTCAAGTCCCTCACCTCCCCCCTCCTGGACCCCCTGCAGTTCGCCTACAGAGCCAACAGATCTGTAGACGACGCCATTAACCTGGCCCTCCACCACATCCTACAGCACCTGGACTCCCCGGGGACCTACGCCAGGGTCCTGTTCGTGGACTTCAGCTCTGCCTTCAACACAATCCTGCCATCCCTGCTCCAGGACAAGCTCTCCCAGCTCAACGTGCCCGATTCCACCTGCAGGTGGATCACTGACTTCCTGACGGACAGGAAGCAGCGAGTGCGTCTGGGGAAGAATGTCTCGGACTCTCGGATTATAAATACAGGAGCCCCACAGGGCTGTGTTCTTTCTCCCCTGCTCTTCTCCCTGTACACCAACCACTGCACCTCCAGCCACGACTCTGTGAAGCTGATCAAGTTCGCGGACGACACCACCGTCATTGGACTTATCTCCAACAACGATGAGTCCGCCTACAGGAGGGAGGTGGACCGGCTGGTGTCCTGGTGTCTCCTACAGGAGGGAGGTGGACCGGCTGGTGTCCTGGTGTCTCCTACAGGAGGGAGGTGGACCGGCTGGTGTCCTGGTGTCTCCTACAGGAGGGAGGTGGACCGGCTGGTGTCCTGGTGTCTCCTACAGGAGGGAGGTGGACCGGCTGGTGTCCTGGTGTCTCCTACAGGAGGGAGGTGGACCGGCTGGTGTCCTGGTGTCTCCTACAGGAGGGAGGTGGACCGGCTGGTGTCCTGGTGTCTCCTACAGGAGGGAGGTGGACCGGCTGGTGTCCTGGTGCAGTGGTAACAACCTGGAGCTGAACGCCCAGAAGACAGTGGAGATGATTGTGGACTTCAGGAAGAGCACTGTCCCCCCGCCCCCACCCTCCGTGATGGACTCCCCCATCACCTCTGTGGAGTCCTTCCGTTTCCTGGGCACCACCATCACCCAGGACCTCAAGTGGGAGCCGACCATCAGCTCCTCATCAAGAAGGCCCAGCAGAGGATGTACTTCACTGTACTGCTGTCACCTTACATTGTGTGCACCATGTGCACTTGTATATTGTAAATAGTAACTGTAACTCTATTTTAAATTTAAATGTATTCTTTAGAAGTGTTTTTTATTCTTATTTTTATTATCTCTTTCTGACTGTTGCACTGAGCCAAAGCAATTTCCAAGTCTGTGACCTCCTGTTACCTACGTGGCAATAAAAATGATTCTGATTCTGATTCTGATTATTTAGTGTGTGATTTGAGAGAAGAGTTTGTTGTATAGACCCTGTACCTTGGGCCCCCACGTCACCCCCACAGTCTGTACCTTGGGCCCCCACCATGTCACCCCCACAGTCTGTACCTTGGGCCCCCACAGTCTGTACCTTGGGCCCCCACCATGTCACCCCCACAGTCTGTACCTTGGGCCCCCACCATGTCACCCCCACAGTCTGTACCTTGGGCCCCCACCATGTCACCCCCACAGTCTGTACCTTGGGCCCCCACCATGTCACCCCCACAGTCTGTACCTTGGGCCCCCACCATGTCACCCCCACAGTCTGTACCTTGGGCCCCCACCATGTCACCCCCACAGTCTGTACCTTGGGCCCCCACCATGTCACCCCCACAGTCTGTACCTTGGGCCCCCACAGTCTGTACCTTGGGCCCCCACCATGTCACCCCCACAGTCTGTACCTTGGGCCCCCACAGTCTGTACCTTGGGCCCCCACCACCCCCACAGTCTGTACCTTGGGCCCCCACCATGTCACCCCCACAGTCTGTACCTTGGGCCCCCACCATGTCACCCCCACAGTCAGGCTGTAGTCGCAGCATGTCTTTGCGTCCGCCAGCTCCTTGCACTTCTCAAAGGCGTCCACCAGGGAGCAGTGTTGTTCGGGCAGGACCAACGCCATGACCATGGTGGTGCCTCCCATCAGAGCCGCCTGGGGGGAGAGCAGGGCATGGGTGAGACAGTGGGTGAGACAGTGGGTGAGACAGTGAGGGAGACAGTGGGGGAGACAGTGGGTGAGACAGTGAGGGAGACAGTGGGGGAGACAGTGGGTGAGACAGTGGGTGAGACAGTGGGTGAGACAGTGGGTGAGACAGTGAGGGAGACAGTGAGGGAGACAGTGGGTGAGACAGTGGGTGAGACAGTGGGTGAGACAGTGAGGGAGACAGTGAGGGAGACAGTGGGGGACTCAGAGGGCGAGATTAGGGAGAGCCAATCACAGACAAAAGAAACTGTTGAGGATCTTCATGGCAAAGAATGAAAGACCTTCTACACAGTCCTGGATCTACAGCCTCAGTCCTGGGTCCTCAGTCCTGGGTCTACAGCCTCAGTCCTGGGTCCTCAGTCCTGGGTCTACAGCCTCAGTCCTGGGTCCTCAGTCCTGGGTCTACAGCCTCAGTCCTGGTCTACAGCCTCAGTCCTGGATCTACAGCCTCAGTCCTGGGTCCTCAGTCCTGGGTCTACAGCCTCAGTCCTGGGTCCTCAGTCCTGGGTCTACAGCCTCAGTCCTGGGTCCTCAGTCCTGGGTCTACAGCCTCAGTCCTGGGTCCTCAGTCCTGGGTCTACAGCCTCAGTCCTGGTCTACAGCCTCAGTCCTGGGTCTACAGCCTCAGTCCTGGGTCTACAGCCTCAGTCCTGGGTCTACAGCCTCAGTCCTGGGTCTAGCCTCAGTCCCTACAGCCTCAGTCCTGGGTCTACAGCCTCAGTCCTGGGTCTACAGCCTCAGTCCTGGGTCTACAGCCTCAGTCCTGGGTCTACAGCCTCAGTCCTGGTCTACAGCCTCAGTCCTGGATCTACAGCCTCAGTCCTGGGTCTACAGCCTCAGTCCTGGGTCTACAGCCTCAGTCCTGGTCTACAGCCTCAGTCCTGGTCTACAGCCTCAGTCCTGGATCTACAGCCTCAGTCCTGGTCTACAGCCTCAGTCCGTCTGGATCTACAGCCTCAGTCCTGGGTCTACAGCCTCAGTCCTGGGTCTACAGCCTCAGTCCTGGGTCTACAGCCTCAGTCCTGGGTCTACAGCCTCAGTCCTGGGTCTACAGCCTCAGTCCTGGGTCTACAGCCTCAGTCCTGGGTCTACAGCCTCAGTCCTGGGTCTACAGCCGTCCTACAGCCTCAGTCCTGGTCTACAGCCTCAGTCCTGGTCTACAGCCTCAGTCCTGGGTCTACAGCCTCAGTCCTGGGTCTACAGCCTCAGTCCTGGTCTACAGCCTCAGTCCTGGGTCTACAGCCTCAGTCCTGGGTCTACAGCCTCAGTCCTGGGTCTACAGCCTCAGTCCTGGTCTACAGCCTCAGTCTGGGTCTACAGCCTCAGTCCTGGGTCTACAGCCTCAGTCCTGCGTCTACAGCCTCAGTCCTGGTCTACAGCCTCAGTCCTGGGTCTACAGCCTCAGTCCTGGGTCTACAGCCTCAGTCCTGGGTCTACAGCCTCAGTCCTGGGTCTACAGCCTCAGTCCTGGGTCTACAGCCTCAGTCCTGCGTCTACAGCCTCAGTCCTGGTCTACAGCCTCAGTCCTGGGTCTACAGCCTCAGTCCTGGGTCTACAGCCTCAGTCCTGGGTCTACAGCCTCAGTCCTGGGTCTACAGCCTCAGTCCTGGGTCTACAGCCTCAGTCCTGGGTCTACAGCCTCAGTCCTGGTCTACAGCCTCAGTCCTGGATCTACAGCCTCAGTCCTGGTCTACAGCCTCAGTCACATTAATGGGAGAGGGTTCCAGCGAATAGCTGAAGAGCTCCTGATGTTTCCGTAGTAACACTGTTGCCATGGAGACGACACAATTCCACTGGCTCCGCTCTTTGTGCCCGATCCCCACACGGACTGGATATTACGCCTCCTTTCTTTTGGATGGTTTTGGTATGATGGAGGAGGAAGAGGAGGAGGAAGAGGAGGAGGAAGAGGAGGAGGAAGAGGAAGGGTACTTTTCTCTGGAGGGGGTGACACAGACATACACGCACGCACGCACACACACAAAGACACACACACACACACACATACACAGACACACACACACAGACACACACACAGACACACACACACACATACACACACACACACATAGACATACACACACACACACACACATACACACACACACAGACACACACACACACAGACAAACACAGATACACACACACACGGATCGACCCACTTCAGCTCACATTCCTCTGGATCTGAGCCTCCGTCGTCGTTGACAACACACTCTCCCGGGAATTCTCAGATTTACAAACCCCCCCTTTAACTTAACTACACATGGTACATATACATATTGTACATATGGTACATATGGTTTACAGTTGGTAAAAACATGGCTGCAGTGTTGTAGCAGACAGAGCAGGTCAGTGTTTCTGTGAGAGACCAAAGCTATCAGAGATTCTTTCTAAAACACAGAGTCCAGAGCAGGACCACAGCAGACCTCTGAGGACCTCCTGAGGACCTCCTGAGGACCTCCTGAGGACATGAGGAGGTCAAAGATCTGCTGTTATTGGACCTCAGAGGTCAAAGGTCGACTGTTGTTGCTCTTGGTAAAGTGGGATGTTGTGAGTTGGGTTCATTTCATTAAAGGATGTTAGGAATGATTTTTTATGGACCACAAAGTCTCAGAACAGTAAATGTTCAGTAATCAGTAAATGTTCAGTAATCAGTAAATGTTCAGTAATCAGTAAATATTCAGTAATCAGTAAATGTTCAGTAATCAGTAAATATTCAGTAATCAGTAAATATTCAGTAATCAGTAAATGTTCAGTAATCAGTAAATGTTCAGTAATCAGTAAATGTTCAGTAATCAGTAAATGTTCAGTAATCAGTAAATGTTCAATAATCAATAAATGTTCAGTAATCAGTAAATGTTCAGTAATCAGTAAATATTCAGTAATCAGTAAATATTCAATAATCAGTAAATGTTCAATAATCAGTAAATGTTCAGTAATAAGTAAATGTTCAGTAATCAGTAAATGTTCAGTAATCAGTAAATATTCAGTAATCAGTAAATATTCAATAATCAGTAAATGTTCAATAATCAGTAAATGTTCAGTAATCAGTAAATGTTCAGTAATAAGTAAATGTTCAGTAATCAGTAAATATTCAGTAATCAGTAAATGTTCAGTAATCAGTAAATGTTCAATAATCAGTAAATGTTCAGTAATCAGTAAATGTTCAGTAATCAGTAAATGTTCAGTAATCAGTAAATGTTCAGTAATCAGTAAATATTCAGTAATCAGTAAATGTTCAGTAATCAGTAAATATTCAGTAATCAGTAAATGTTCAGTAATCAGTAAATGTTCAGTAATCAGTAAATGTTCAGTAATCAGTAAATGTTCAATAATCAATAAATGTTCAGTAATCAGTAAATGTTCAGTAATCAGTAAATATTCAGTAATCAGTAAATATTCAATAATCAGTAAATGTTCAATAATCAGTAAATGTTCAGTAATAAGTAAATGTTCAGTAATCAGTAAATGTTCAGTAATCAGTAAATATTCAGTAATCAGTAAATATTCAATAATCAGTAAATGTTCAATAATCAGTAAATGTTCAATAATCAGTAAATGTTCAATAATCAGTAAATGTTCAGTAATCAGTAAATATTCAGTAATCAGTAAATATTCAGTCATTAGTAAATGTTCAGTCATTAGTAAATGTAATTAGGGGCTGTAAAAGTTTTTTTTTTTATTTTTTTTTTTTCATTGGAAAAGAGATTTTCAGACTGAGTTTAAGAAGTTTCCGTAACATTTTCTAATCCTGAGGTCTTTGAAGATTTGATGCAGTTCTAGAGTCATAGCCTCGCTCTGTGACGCCTGGTCTCCCATCCAAAGAACACACCCTGTCTCTCACTGCTTAGCGGCCCACATACCTTGGTGCCGCTGTAGAAGTCTTCCTGGATGGCGGCGTTCATGAAGGTTTGCTCCAGGTGCACGCTCGTGTCGATGCCTCCGGGAAGAACCAGCTTCCCCGAAGCATCGATCACTTTGGCTCCTCCGGGAATCATCAGCTCCTTCCCCACCTGGAAGCAACACAACATACAACATACAACATACAACACAACACAACATACAACATACAACACAACACAACATACAACACGACACACAACACAACATACAACACAACACACAACACAACATACAACACAACACAACACAACATACAACACGACACACAACACACAACATACAACACAACACAACATACAACACAACACACAACATACAACACAACACACAACACAATTCAACACACACAACACACAACATACAACACAACACACAACACAATTCAACACACACAACACAACACATACAACACAACACACAACATACAACACAACACACAAAACACATTTAGACCTTTTTATTCAAGTATGCAAAACAAATTATTTCTAAATTATGACACAACACAGCACAGGGACTTCTCTGTGGTCCTAAACCCAGAGCACAGGGCCTTCTCTGTGGTCTTAAACCCAGAGCACAGGGACTTCTCTGTGGTCCTAAACCCAGAGCACAAGGCCTTCTCTGTGGTCTTAAACCCAGAGCACAGGGACTTCTCTGTGGTCTTAAACCCAGAGCACAGGGACTTCTCTGTGGTCTTAAACCCAGAGCACAGGGACTTCTCTGTGGTCTTAAACCCAGAGCACAGGGACTTCTCTGTGGTCTTAAACCCAGAGCACAGGGACTTCTCTGTGGTCTTAAACCCAGAGCACAGGGACTTCTCTGTGGTCTTAAACCCAGAGCACAGGGCCTTCTCTGTGGTCTAAATCCCGGAGCACAGGGCCTTGTACCTAAACGCGGAGCACAGGGACTGTACCTGCTGAATGAGGCCGTTCTCGATGTAGACGTCTGCTTCCTGAGTGCAGTCGTCGTTGACGACCTTTCCTCCTTTGATGAGGATCCTCGACGACATCGTCCTGAAACAAAACACGTTTATTATCGACAAATATTTCTGTTTCTGCTTCAACTGAGACTTTATCTTTGCTCTTCTGAATGTTCTGAGATTGTTGATGATTGTTGATGATTACTGATGATTGTTGATGATTGTTGATGATTACTGATGATTATTGATGATTACTGATGATTGTTGATGATTGTTGATGATTGTTGATGATTACTGATGATTGTTGATGATTGTTGATGATTACTGATGATTGTTGATGATTATTGATGATTACTGATGATTGTTGATGATTGTTGATGATTATTGATGATTACTGATGATTGTTGATGATTACTGATGATTATTGATGATTACTGATGATTGTTGATGATTACTGATGATTTTTGATGATTATTGATGATTGTTGATGATTACTGATGATTGTTGATGATTTTTGATGATTGTTGATGATTACTGATGATTGTTGATGATTATTGATGATTGTTGATGATTACTGATGATTATTGATGATTACTTATGATTATTGATGATTGTTGATGATTGTTGATGATTATTGATGATTATTGATGATTGTTGATGATTACTGATGATTATTGATGATTATTGATGATTACTGATGATTATTGATGATTGTTGATGATTATTGATGATTATTGATGATTGTTGATGATTACTGATGATTATTGATGATTACTGATGATTGTTGATGATTATTGATGATTGTTGATGATTGTTGATGATTATTGATGATTACTGATGATTATTGATGATTACTGATGATTGTTGATGATTATTGATGATTACTGATGATTATTGATGATTACTGATGATTGTTGATGATTGTTGATGATTGTTGATGATTACTGATGATTACTGATGATAATTGATGATTACTGATGATTGTTGATGATTGTTGATGATTACTGATGATTACTGATGATTGTTGATGATTATTGATGATTGTTGATGATTGTTGATGATTATTGATGATTACTGATGATTGTTGATGATTACTGATGATTATTGATGATTACTGATGATTGTTGATGATTAATGATGATTGTTGATGATTATTGATGATTGTTGATGATTACTGATGATTGTTGATGATTTTTGATGATTGTTGATGATTACTGATGATTGTTGATGATTATTGATGATTGTTGATGATTACTGATGATTATTGATGATTACTTATGATTATTGATGATTGTTGATGATTGTTGATGATTACTGATGATTATTGATGATTACTGATGATTATTGATGATTGTTGATGATTATTGATGATTATTGATGATTGTTGATGATTACTGATGATTATTGATGATTACTGATGATTGTTGATGATTATTGATGATTGTTGATGATTGTTGATGATTATTGATGATTACTGATGATTATTGATGATTACTGATGATTGTTGATGATTATTGATGATTGTTGATGATTACTGATGATTATTGATGATTACTGATGATTGTTGATGATTGTTGATGATTGTTGATGATTACTAATGATTACTGATGATAATTGATGATTACTGATGATTGTTGATGATTATTGATGATTGTTGATGATTGTTGATGATTACTGATGATTATTGATGATTACTGATGATTGTTGATGATTGTTGATGATTGTTGATGATTACTGATGATTGTTGATGATTGATGATTACTGATGATTGTTGATGATTACTGATGATTGTTGATGATTGTTGATGATTACTGATGATTATTGATGATTACTGATGATTGTTGATGATTGTTGATGATTACTGATGATTATTGATGATTACTGATGATTGTTGATGATTATTGATGATTACTGATGATTGTTGATGATTACTGATGATTGTTGATGATTACTGATGATTGTTGATGATTACTGATGATTGTTGATGATTGTTGATGATTACTGATGATTATTGATGATTACTGATGATTGTTGATGATTGTTGATGATTACTGATGATTATTGATGATTACTGATGATTGTTGATGATTACTGATGATTATTGATGATTACTGATGATTGTTGATGATTACTGATGATTACTGATGATTGTTGATGATTACTGATGATTGTTGATGATTGTTGATGATTACTGATGATTACTGATGATTGTTGATGATTACTGATGATTGTTGATGATTACTGATGATTGTTGATGATTACTGATGATTGTTGATGATTACTGATGATTGTTGATGATTGTTGATGATTACTGATGATTATTGATGATTACTGATGATTGTTGATGATTGTTGATGATTACTGATGATTATTGATGATTACTGATGATTGTTGATGATTACTGATGATTATTGATGATTACTGATGATTGTTGATGATTACTGATGATTGTTGATGATTACTGATGATTGTTGATGATTGTTGATGATTACTGATGATTACTGATGATTGTTGATGATTACTGATGATTGTTGATGATTACTGATCATTACTGATGATTGTTGATGATTACTGATCATTGTTGATGATTGTTGATGATTGTTGATGATTACTGATGATTGTTGATGATTACTGATGATTGTTGATGATTACTGATGATTGTTGATGATTATTGATGATTGTTGATGATTACTGATGATTGTTGATGATTGTTGATGATTACTGATGATTGTTGATGATTGTTGATGATTGTTGATGATTGTTGATGATTACTGATGATTATTGATGATTACTGATGATTGTTGATGATTACTGATGATTGTTGATGATTACTGATGATTGTTGATGATTTCTGATCATTGTTGATGATTATTGATGATTGTTGATGATTACTGATGATTGTTGATGATTTTTGATGATTGTTGATGATTACTGATGATTGTTGATGATTGTTGATGATTGTTGATGATTACTGATGATTATTGATGATTCTGAAGCCTTGTGCTGTTTCTTGTTTCCTTTTGTATGAACTGTGCAAGACAAATAAACTTGCCTTGAGTCAAACGACCCTAACCCTTCCACACAACATGAAGCAATGCACTCTGGGAAACACTATCTATTTTGACAACACACGTCTTTCCCATGGCTACAAACACTGGTGTCAAATGAGTCAGAATAACCCTGTGCTCTGACATTAGCCCTAATCACATAAACAACAAGTCCTGTGTATATCAGATCTTTACTCATCCCACAGTGAGGAAATGTCGATGTTGCAGCGCACAGACAGGACAGGAGTAAGATTATTTATTCATTCATTTATTTGACACACAACTTCCTGCACTTCCTTGAGTCGTCTCTCTGCTGTTCACAGAAACACACCATGAAGCAGGAATGTGTCTTCTCTGCCTTTCCTTTGAGGCTGATAGAGCAGTGTCCACATGCATTCCTCCAGGGGGCGCTCTAACACAACATGCAGCCAATCTGAAACAAAACTGATTGTCTGCACTGCTGTTCAGGCCGCAGGGTCCGGCATCACCACCACATCTCTTAGCCGATCATTCCTCATGCTCCACTGTTTAAATTAACAGTCCACTCAGAGCAGCTTTGATGGAGAATGTGTCATGAGATTATTCACAGTTTCTGTCAAAAATCATAATAATAATAAAAATAATAATAATGATAATAAATAAGATTATAATTATAATAATAATGATAAGAATAATGATAAGAATAATAATAATAATATAAATAATAATATAAATAATAATAATAATATAAATAATAATAATAATATCCATCCATCCATCCATTTTCTACCCTTTAATCCATTTCTGGGTCAGGGGGGTGGCAGTCAGAGATGCCACCCAAGTCTCATAGCACCAGCCCCTCACTGACCCTCTGCAGGTGGTGAGTCCACAGGAGGACGGCTGCTCT